>JBAIZL010000003.1:98526504-98541504 GCA_036971475.1 Prosapia bicincta | reverse complement strand
GCCTTTACGTGACCACGCCAAGGTTCCACACTAGGATCATTCGCTCCATTCGTTTCCAGCTAAGTGCGCACGCACACAAACGCACTGACTTACATAATTTTTCTCAAGAGCCTCATACTTTCCACTAAATCCTAAATTTTGGTTTTTTAACAAAATGTTTCCCCTAAAATATAATGCGAACCTGTAGGAGGAATTCAGCATTAAAAAGTTACTTGAATATAAATATATTAAACCTATCCTTGAGTAGTTTTTAGCTCTACTATTAATATACTTTACAAAAACTTTAGAGCAATGCACTTATTGATTTTTAGTAATATTATATAATAAAAGCATTTATCAATTAGGTCTAAAAAAATGCATAGTAATCGGATCCTTCTCTCCGCTCGCCTCCAGTAAAGTGCACACGCACACATATGTACTGAGTTTAAGCAAATCAGAAGGCACTGATTTGAAAAAGAATATGTATATATATATATATATATATATATATATATATATATATATATATATATATATATATATATATATATATATATATATATATATTCTCAGTAATATCAAAATTTCCACTAAAAGCTAAACATTAATTTCTTAAATTAACACTGTGCTTTCCACTAATATATAATGCAAGGCAATAGGAATTAATTAAGAACTAAAAAGTTAAACTCAATAATATTAAACAAACATTTTACCGTTTTAAAAGGAGGCTTTATAACTAGAGAATAATGCCCACTACACCATTAGAAAACCACTCATTACACCACAGATACACAATGCCACTGACTGACACACTGGAGCTCCACGTAAACCTGGCAACAAAGGCCCTCTGCTCGGACACAATCTGGTCTGCTTTCGTCCAAATAGTGACGAGCCCCCTATCCTCTAGCAGCTTTCACCCTCGTAGAGTCCTATTCCAGTTTCATTTAGACTATAGAACAGTAAGGACGATGTAGCACATGTAGTAGATTATTTCACAAATTCTTATATAAACTCAAATCAACTTGAAAATATTTTCTTGGATGCCTGCAAGTATTTATTTTCATATATAATAGTTAGTCAAGGAGCCGACACGGGGATACCACTGCGAAATCCCAGTAATGTGGCATTGTTTTGGCCCTATATATGGCGGATTATTGAGGAAGATTACTGCTGTGTTTTCGCTGATCATATGACCACGAAACTTTCACGTTGCGTTCAACATGTGTTTCGTCAAAACTAACCTCATTTATAGATTTGGCGGCACGCCCAGAAACCTGTCCGGTATTTTAAAGTGAGCTGGTTAAATTTAAGAAAATATTTTTAAAGGCTACACCTTTAACTGTATCCAACACTGTGGACCGGTTCTCCTTGGCTAAGGTAAGGAACTGTTGTGAGTTACGAAACCATGACTTTCTCCTATACAGTCCAAGTGCACCTTTAGAGTAGCTAGAATTGGCATGATAACTGCTTTGCAAAGAATGGGATTTTATTTTTCTAATGGTTGAAATATATTCATGAAACTGCTATTCAACCATTTTATTTTTCTTAAACACGACAATAACTCGTAACAACACGCATGTGCAGTAATTAGAGAAATAGTTTACTGAGAATATTGAACAATACTTTAGGAATGGAATTGACTATGAATAGAAAATAATCTCTTCTAACTATTGAAGGGGCGTGTTTTTGTGAGTGTAACAAATGATGAATAATGACCGCACTTCAAAAACGTTCTAGATCTTAACCGAATCTATTTCGAAATATTTTTTCCATCATGAATATTTAAAATTTTATTTGAATAGCTGTACTGAGCATTAAGTAATGGATGGAGTTTTCTTTTTACTCCAGTTAAGGGCGAGTCTGCTCCGGGTAAGCAATCCTGCCCACATGATGCTCTAATTATCCCTCATTGTAGTTACCAGAGGGTGTTATGCCCTGGCTACATGATTCCGTCTACCCTTTTCCTTATTCTACTTCTAACAAGTGGTGTGACATTATTACTGATGATGACAGTTTAGAAACAAGAGGCCCAACTGCAATTTCGGCCTTCAGAGGTTGTTTCGCCCTTTGAGTATTCACTCTTTAGTAAAGGTACTTTTGTATTAAGAGTAAATGTGTGACAGAAGATAGATTGTAAATAATTATTGAGTATAAAGAAGGTGAGACTTTGTCTGCAATATAGCCTAAGCCTAAAGACAGTTGGTAAAGGTAGCGTAATAAATAGCTAATGCACTCGTAAGAGGTTGTACAGCCATAGAAGAAATTAAAAGAACTGTATATTCTCAGTGACATAGAACCAAGTGGAACAGTATTAATTGAAACAATTTTGGAATAACTTGATTTAATAATAAAATATTTATTTTGTGTTGTTCAAAGAAAATAAAAATATCGAATATGAAAAAAAAACATTCTAAACAGATCTATAAATTAAATCAGATTAATAACTCTTAACTAAAACAAAAAGTTCTAAACGGAACCTAATTTAAAGAGTTAGTCGGCCTTTGTCTGCAATAATGTAATTTTTACCGATATTTTGATTACGTAACTAGAAGTCGAGAGAATGGGGTCGTTTGTTGTAATTAGTGATTGTATGCAAATATATTGTTCTGGACCGTTATTAAAGTTTGGATAGCGAGCACGCTTAGCACGATAGATAAAATTACCTTCTAAATTTTCAAGAAACATTTCCCAACATACCCGAACACATGTAGGCCGACTGTTCTGAAAGTTTGGGTAGTGTGCATTTACCATTCGGGTTATTCGAATGGCATGAAACCGGTCAGAATGGTTAGCTGGTTCCAAGTCGCTGTAGAAAGTTAGTAAAAGCAATAAGTTCTGCTTGGAGCACTAGTTTCGTCTATAAACACAATAAACTCGGAAATAATGAACAATTGACAAGAGTCTCGTCCCAAACCCGGGGAAATAGTTTACTTGAAGGGGTGTGAAAAGCTCATACTGAGTGTGAATCCAATATACAATAGTCATATCTCTAGACGATTTTATAACTGCACTTTAATTTTTATCTAATTACAATAATCAAAATATTTTGGGGAGATATTGTATTTTTGTTACTAGATGTCTGCTTCAGTTCTTCAATTTGTCTTCTCGTTATTTTAAGTTAGACAATATTACAATACCACTCAGTACTGTACAGTTTAGTTTAATTCCCGTAGATATAGGATTTCAAAGGAATCATTTTAAAAGAATTTAAAAACGTTAATACAATAAATCCTTAGAACACACTTCGGTTAGAAGTAACATCGTCAACATCACTTTAAAATATTAATATGAAAACCATAAGGTAACATAAGATAATATGAAAACCATAAGGTGTCATAAGATAATATGAAAACCATAAGGTGTCATAAGATAATATGAAAACCATAAGATGTCATAAGATAATATGAAAACCATAAGGTGGCATAAGATAATATGAAAACCATAAGGTGGCATAAGATAATAAGAAAACCATAAGGTGTCATACGATAATATGAAAACCATAAGGTGTCATAAGATAATATGAAAACCATAAGGTGTCATAAGATAATATGAAAACCATGAGGTGTCATAAGATAATATGAAAACCATAAGATGTCATAAGATAATATGAAAACCATAAGGTGTCATAAGATAATATGAAAACCATAAGGTGTCATGAGATAATATGAAAATCATAAGATGTCATAAGATAATGTGAAAACCATAAGGTGTCATAAGATAATATGAAAACCATAAGGTGTCATAAGATAATAAGAAAACCATAAGGTGTCATACGATAATATGAAACCATAAGGTGTCATAAGAAAATATGAAAACCATAAGGTGTCAGAAGAAAATATGAAAACCATAAGATGGTATAAGATAATACGAAAACCATAAGGAGTCATAAGATAATACGAAAACCATAAGGAGTCATAAGATAATATGAAAACCACAAGGTGTCATAAGATAATATGAAAATCATAAGATGTCATAAGATAATGTGAAAACCATAAGGTGTCATAAGATAATATGAAAACCCTAAGGTGTCATAAGATAATAAGAAAACCATAAGATGTCATACGATAATATGAAAACCATAAGGTGTCATAAGAAAATATGAAAACCATAAGGTGTCATAAGATAATATGAAAATCATAAGATGTCATAAGATAATGTGAAAACCATAAGGTGGCATAAGATAATATGAAAACCATAAGGTGTCATATGATAATAAGAAAACCATAAGGTGTCATACGATAATATGAAAACCATAAGGTGGCATAAGATAATACGAAAACCATAAGGAGTCATAAGAAAATATGAAAACCTGGAAATTTCCTCCAGGCTTCATCCACCTACTTGTAGCCGTGTATTCTGATTGAATACAATTTGTAGACATATTGTCCCATCCAATCATCTCAAGAATAAAGAGAAGCTATTGATTTAGCGTTTTAGTCTGAAGGAAAGAAGAAGGCCCTTCTTCAATTTTGTAAGTTTTAAAAAAATATTTTTTAATATTCGAAGCACTTAAAATATTAAACATTAGCAGCTGTTGGTAGGTAGAAGGTTCATGTTGCATAACTGTTTTAAAAGCTTTAAATCACTAAACGTACTTTATGAGTAAGTGAAGTGTAGGCCTATACGCTTCTGGTTGGCTGGGAAGGACTTGACGTTTTGGAAGTGAAAAATTGTTTGGGAGTTTTAATAATATTTTAGAATACTAAAACTGCCAAAAAAAACAACAAAGTAAAACGTAAACTGTAATAATAAGGTTAGTATATAAATATTGAAGATATACATTGCTTTGTTGACCTTGAAGGCGGTGTGGGCAATGTGTCCGGGTAAGGGCGGGGCCTAGCCTTGATCGCGGTGGAAGAATTAAAGTATAAAAAACTTGGAAATATTTGTTTCTCTGGCGGAATATGACGTTTATTTACTTTAAAAGCCTGTGCAACTAAAAGATATGTACGTGTAAACATTTATTGTGTCACTTTGTTCAGGGTTTGAAAGCCTGTGCAACTAAAAGATATGTAGGCCTACGTGTAAACATTTATTGTGTCACTTTGTTCAGGATTTGAAAGCACTTAACGAGTCATTTATACAATACTGAAGACAGAGTAGGATAACAATTATTGCCCAAAACTTTATTTATTTATATAATTTATACTGATAATTTTTCAAAATATTTAAAAACAGTTGAAACTTACATACTTCACGGTTTTTGGAAAGCAGTTACAAATATGAAGTAATATTTTTAGCGGTTAATATGAGAGATATTTGATTTCTTTCTTTCTAAACATGGGGATATTGGGTTAGCAATGTTTGAACAATATTATTTAAAATATAATTTTTTTATTATGTATAAATTACTATTGGGAACTTGGGTCTGTTCGACCTAGAAATACAACTATGCTGCTAACATAGTTACAAGTACGCTGTCACTTCACGGAACGAGTTCCAAGGGTGGTCCATATTGGAAACTAACAATCAAATATTGCTTTTCATTAATTTTATTTTCGCAAAGTCTATATTTTTATATTGAATACGTTTTCTCGAAATATCGTTATTGGGTTCACATTTTAAATTTGTACTTTTCGACATCATACTAGTGTTTATTGACTTTAAAATGCCGTAATAAAAATTGCATTTAAATTCGTAAATTCTTATTAAACTTGAAATAAAAACTATTTTAAATATACTTAAACTTCAAATAAAATTAAAAAAAATAGAAGTAAAATACTTGCATACTTCACCTTTATAGGAAATCAGTTGAAAAAGGAAATAGGTTTTGTTTAGGTGTAAATGTGAATGTTTCAGGCATGAAAGAGATTTAAAGATGTTTCGATTAAAGCACTCAAAAAAATATTTTATTTTCAAAGAGAACTAAGCTATTTAATAAGCATTGGATATCTAAAGGGTATTTCCTTGATCAGAGAACATCTCCAGGCATTTTTAACAAATGTGTTTTACTTGGTGTACTGGATTTCTTCAGTAAATGCCAAATTTTTAAATTACATTCAAAGTACTTAGATGACCAAAAATGTTAAAAATCACAATTGCCTGTCTACAGTTTTCTATAACACAAACTATATGCCAGTGCGACTAGAAAAATATCACGCACACTTAAAAACGGTTTCAGTCACTGCGAAAAAAACCTGTGTGTCTAGATTTTTTTACTTCCTCTTAGATTACGTCAATTGGCGAGTTACCAGATCTAATAAGTTTAAGGCACTGGCTCTGCGTAAACCTAGCGTAGTTTCTACACTTTGAAACTACATTGTTACATTGGGATCGTAAAGGTTTTATGATTAACAATACATAAGATACACTTTAAACTTGTGTCAGTGCTACACTTCATACGTGTCGCCGATGAAAGTTGTTTTCCCAAGACGTTTTTATTGTTTACAATGTAAAACATCTTGAAGTATTTTATTAACGAAAGCAATTTCGTAGGCTGTGGCTAGTTTAACACTAGTTTCCATGACGATATAACTGAACGTGTAAACAAAGTATAGTTTCAAACAAAACCAATTTGCATTATTCTTTATGTTTACATATCTCATGATAATTATTAAACCCATTGTTCTGTAGCCTTCAAGTTTTAAAACTATACTTCTTATCATAAATGTCAAACAGCAGTGGTTATTTCAATCTCGATTTAGATTAAAATAGGACGTAAATAAATAAAATAAGACCTAAATAAATAATTATAATAGAACTTTGGGCAGCTAAAATGAAGATTTTTTAAAAATAAACATAATAAAAATAATTGAAAGTAATTAGTAACTATGTTTTATAATATATTTAACGTCTGTATTTTTTATAATTTAATTCGAGTTATAAAGTGAATTTTATTTGAAAATATTTTGTAAAGTTGTCTTGTTATGTCACGAACCTTGCCTTATTGTCCTACGCCCTTTAGCCTACAGCTTGAAGCTCTTGCAAAGGCTTCAACGTTCTTGTTTAAATTGATTAATACTGTTATGGACGGAGAGGGTGATCGAACAGTAATTGCCATGGTGAATAGAAAAAAAGTGACATACTTAACAAGAATATGGAGGGAAAGCGACTGCAGTGTTTGGACTAGAGGCTGAGATCGGAGTGGACGATAGAAGTGTCTTTGGAGAGAGAAGAGGAAAAAATACTACTTGTAGGGTCTTAAACTGGAGGTAGAAGAAGAAGAGGGTTCATTAGGATAGGAGGAGTTTGAGAGGTATCCAAAGGAGTCAGATAGAGGTTAAGGAGACTTGGAGAAACAGAGAGCGGGGAAGACACGACTCGTTAATAGTTGATGTCTAAACATTCTTATTGAAGACTTTATGAAGTAAAATTAGACGTTTGGTCAGATCAAAAGCAGTTTCGATTATTATGTTCTAATTTTAAATTCTTTCTGAAAAATGAACTTATTTGATCAACGATTTTCAAATACTATTATTAAAAGATTTTTGGTAATGTATAGATATCTAGATAATATTGAAATCGCTGATTTTTTCTACGTTTCTAAAGTATAAATTTTCTATTTATTTAGCTTTCCCGAAATGCCCACATTGAAATTTGAATTTTTATTTCTATTTTTTCGACATCGTATGTTTTGTGACCTCAAAAACCTTATCTTAGAAATTGCATTTAATTTCGTCTTTTCTCACAACCTCACCGACCTCAAAAACCTTATCTCAGAAATTGCATTTAATTTCGTCTTTTCTCACAACCTCACCGACCTCAAAAACCTTATCTTAGAAATTGCATTTAATTTTTGTCTTTTCTCACAACCTCACCGACCTCAAAAACCTTATCTTAGAAATTGCATTTAATTTCGTATTTTCTCACAACCTCACCGACCTCAAATACCTTATCTTAGAAATTACATTTAATTTCGTCTTTTCTCACAACCTCACCGACCTCAAATACCTTATCTTAGAAATTGCATTTAATTTCGTCTTTTCTCACAACCTCACCGACCTCAAATACCTTATCTTAGAAATTGCATTTAATTTCGTCTTTTCTCACAACCTCACCAACCTCAAAAACCTTATCTTAGAAATTGCATTTAATTTTGTATTTTCTCACAACCTCACCGACCTCAAAAACCTTATCTTAGAAATTGCATTTAATTTCGTCTTTTCTCACAACCTCACCGACCTCAAATACCTTATCTTAGAAATTACATTTAATTTCGTCTTTTCTCACAACCTCACCGACCTCAAATACCTTATCTTAGAAATTGCATTTAATTTCGTCTTTTCTCACAACCTCACCGACCTCAAATACCTTATCTTAAAAATTGCATTTAATTTCGTCTTTTCTCACAACCTCACCGACCTCAAAAACCTTATCTTAGAAATTGCATTTAATTTCGTCTTTTCTCACAACCTCACCGACCTCAAAAACCTTATCTTAGAAATTGCATTTAATTTCGTCTTTTCTCACAACCTCACCGACCTCAAATACCTTATCTTAGAAATTGCATTTAATTTTGTCTTTTCTCACAACCTCACCGACCTCAAAAACCTTATCTTAGAAATTGCATTTAATTTCGTCTTTTCTCACAACCTCACCGACCTCAAATACCTTATCTTAGAAATTGCATTTAATTTCGTCTTTTCTCACAACCTCACCGACCTCAAATACCTTATCTTAGAAATTGCATTTAATTTCGTCTTTTCTCACTACCTCACCGACCTCAAAACCCTGTAATATTAATTACAACAAAATTTCTTTGAAAATAATTAAATTATTTCAAATGTACTTTAAAATTATTGTCTTTTATTGCTTAGATAAGTTATAGATTAGAGTAGTCAAGATAGCTTGAAAAGCAAGATTTTATAAATAGATAGCTTAAAAATTAAAGTTTATAACTCTTTTTATGTAAATCGTAGCAAAGAGTTTTAGAATATCTGCGCAATTTCTCTGAAATAGTGCACTTTATGTTTTATATTATTCACCAAGTATATAATAGGCCAACGTTAAATGTAACAAAAGTCAAACGTTTACAAGTATTTTCTTAGATAATGGAGAGAGTTTATTTGGGAATTTAAAAACAGTTACTTCAACACACATTATTTTCTATAGACTGAATTGGTATGCAGATTACTTTTTGAACAGCTGTGCAGCTTCTACATTTTAAATAAATAACTAACGTATAAATATGAGCGAAAATTAACAAATAAATGGGAGAGATTATTATTCTATTTCAAACTTGTATTTCCTTTATAAACTTTCAACATCATTCCGATTATTTATAGATAAATGTTTCAAAGTGTTCTGCTGCGTTCATGCAAGCAACAGTACACGGCGCCTCTAGCTCAATGGCGGATTAATAACTTTAGAGAACCTTGCAATCTTTACAAATTTACGTGTAACACTAATAATAAGTTTGCTTGATTACGACCAATTATAGAAAATTAAAATTTGAAACCACCTTTAATTAGTTTTAAAACATGTCTTAACGTTTCGACTACAAACTGGGATCCCATTCCCAAACTGAGTTAGGGTACGAAGGACGTTATAATATAGCGTCCTTGAATTCATGGTTTTTACATTGTACTTTGTGATACAGTACTTGGTTTTTATTTTTTGATGTAATGTTATTGTAGTTTCTGTAAATTGTGTCACACTCCATCCAGACTCGGAATTGTCCCAGAGGATTAGGCGACCCTCACGTATGCACACTCGCGCCGAGTTGATTATCGAGTAAATATATTTCTCCACTACAATTAAAGCAAAATGTTGGATCTACTTTATTAAAACCAGATGTGTAATTTAAGCCGCTGTGAAACACTTAGAAAGGTTCGCAAATATTTCCATCGGAATATTACACAGCATTCAGATTTACACAGTTGGCACACCTTCTTTTACGCAACTGGACTTTTGGGAGCATTTATGCGGTTAGCAAATTCCGGTTGGTAAGCGTATAGTGGGCGGATTTTGTAACATTATTACGTCACTGGGACTTTCTCAGCCATTGTTGGTGAACTTGAAAATTTCCACTCTGTTACTTTACTGGCATCATTTTGTTGGATATCTTTTTGGTTGTGCAGGAAATAATGAAAGTGCCATTAACTTTGTAGTGGTTTCGTACAATTGTCCGACGTTAGCATGTTTTGCTTTGTAACTTGAGTCAGGCTTTCGCCGCATTCAAAAGTAGTACTTGATTTTTAATAAAGACAAAAGCTATTTAATACGTACGTAGTATAAAAACAAAAGCCTACTTCCTCAGCTCGAGAACCTCCTCGGCTATTTAATGGTACGTAGTATCTAAAGCCTACTTCCTCAGCTCTAGAACCTCCTCGGCTATTTAATGGTACGTAGTATCTAAAGCCTACTTCCTCAGCTCGAGAACCTCCTCGGCTATTTAATGGTACGTAGTATCTAAAGCCTACTTCCTCAGCTCGAGAACCTCCTCGGCTATTTAATGGTACGTAGTATCTAAAGCCTACTTCCTCAGCTCGAGAACCTCCTCGGCTATTTAATACGTACGTAGTATCTAAAGCCTACTTCCTCAGCTCGAGAACCTCCTCGGCTATTTAATGGTACGTAGTATCTAAAGCCTACTTCCTCAACTCGAGAATCTCCTCGGGTATTTAATACGTACGTAGTATCTAAAGCCTACTTCCTCAGCTCGAGAACCTCCTCGGCTATTTAATGGTACGTAGTATCTAAAGCCTACTTCCTCAACTCGAGAATCTCCTCGGGTATTTAATACGTACGTAGTATCTAAAGCCTACTTCCTCAGCTCGAGAACCTCCTCTGGTATTTAACCTTGTTCCACAGCTCTATTCGTTTTGTTTATCCCAAGTAACTGCTGAATTTCTTTATTAAATTTTCAAAAACAAACTATTTTTAAAACTCCAAATACTACAAACAAAATAAGAATAATTCATATTTTGTTTCTCTGTATTTTCCCTTAACATTTAATGTTTCCTATTGCAACTAGAAATAAAACCATATTGACCTTGACAAGTGTCAACAATCGATACTCTTACAGTCATTATGAGAAAACGAAACCTATTTATGTGTAAGTCTTACTCCTACCTTAATCACGCCAGTTAGCCAGTTACCATAACTAAACAGATCGAGTTGGCAACTGGTTTGGTGAAAAATGTAAAATAAATACGCGGCAATCTGTTTGAAATTGGCGAAAATAATGGTTAACGGAAATCCCAGACTTTTACCTTTTAACAGACGTGTCTCGAGTTGTCATTAGGAATTTTAAAATAGAATTAATTACTGTGTTATGAAACAATAGAAAACAAGGGGCTTTCGAATTGAAAGTTTAACTTCAAAATGAAGTGTTTTTGAAATTTTGAACTTTCCTCTGATGTAATGAACCAAGTCCATTATTAGTACAACATTAACCAAATGTTTGAAATATGTTTGAAAATATCAGATGCATTGAAACACTTCGATTTATTTGCTAGTCAACTTAACCGGAACTTTGTGCCCAACTACTTTACAAAAAAACAATAAATTACCATATAGGCTGTTGCCCAATACATGGGCAATTTTACATCAGCATTTTCAGAAAAAGATAAGCAAAAGTATTTTCACTTGTTTACTTGTATGACTTACGGTTTAAAATTAAATTGAATTAAATTCGTTTAAGTGAATTAAATTCAGGAAGTGAAAATTCAATTTAACCTAGCGGGCTTATTAATTAATATAGTCTAGAGCAGCTATTAGCATATACTAGCTATTAGCATAAACTACAGCTATAAACTACAGCATATACTAGCTATTAGCATAAACTACAGCTATAAACTACAGCATATACTAGCTATTATCATATACTAGCTACTAGCATAAACTAGCTATTAGCATATACTAGCTATTAGCATATACTAGTTATTAGCATATACTAGCTACTAGCATATACCAGCTATTAGCACATACTAGCTACTAGCATATACTATCTATTATCATATATTAGCTATTAGCATATACTAGCTTTTAGCATATACTAGCTATTGGCATATACTAGCTATTGTCATATACTAACTATTGGCATATACTAGCTATTATAATATACTAGCTACTAGCATATACTAGCTACTAGCATATACTAGCTATTAGCATATACTAACTATTAGCATTTAAACAATGGTATTTATACTGGAATTGTTGCATGGTGCTTAAACAGCTTGAAGATGATTATTTCAATTGATAAAAATCACCAACGTGTAATACGATCATTTGGTGTTTGTCAGCAAGGAACATTCCAGCAGTGGAGATTTATCAACATACAAGTGACGCGTATTCAATGAGAGACAGTAAAGGCCATAAAAGAGATAACCAAAGAACATTCCAACAGTGGAGATTTATAAACATACAAGTGACGCGTATTCAATGAGAGTTAGTAAAGGCCATAAAAGAGAGAACCAAGGAACATTCCAGCAGTGGAGATTTATCAACATACAAGTGACGCGTATTCAATGAGAGACAGTAAAGGCCATAAAAGAGATAACCAAAGAACATTCCAACAGTGGAGATTTATCAACATACAAGTGACGCGTATTCAATGAGAGACAGCAAAGGCCATAAAAGAGATAACCAAGGAACATTCCAGCAGTGGAGATTTATCAACATACAAGTGACGCGTATTCAATGAGAGACAGCAAAGGCCATAAAAGAGATAACCAAGGAACATTCCAGCAGTGGAGATTTATCAACATACAAGTGACGCGTATTCAATGAGAGACAGCAAAGGCCATAAAAGAGATAACCAAAGAACATTCCAGCAGTGGAGATTTATCAACATACAAGTGACGCGTATTCAATGAGAGACAGCAAAGGCCATAAAAGAGATAACCAAGGAACATTCCAGCAGTGGAGATTTATCAACATACAAGTGACGCGTATTCAATGAGAGACAGCAAAGGCCATAAAAGAGATAACCAAGGGACATTCCAGCAGTGGAGATTTATCAACATACAAGTGACGCGTATTCAATGAGAGACGGCAAAGGCCATAAAAGAGATAACCAAGGAACATTCCAGCAGTGGAGATTTATCAACATACAAGTGACGCGTATTCAATGAGAGACAGCAAAGGCCATAAAAGAGATAACCAAGGAGCATTCCAGCAGTGGAGATTTATCAACATACAAGTGACGCGTATTCAATGAGAGACAGCAAAGGCCATAAAAGAGATAACCAAGGAACATTCCAGCAGTGGAGATTTATCAACATACAAGTGACGCGTATTCAATGAGAGACAGCAAAGGCCATAAAAGAGATAACCAAGGGACATTCCAGCAGTGGAGATTTATCAACATACAAGTGACGCGTATTCAATGAGAGACAGCAAAGGCCATAAAAGAGAGAACCAAGGAACATTCCAGCAGTGGAGATTATCAACATACAAGTGACGCGTATTCAGTGAGAGACAGCAAAGAGCATAAGAGAAAGAATTTTCAAGGACGGCGGGAAAATGTCCACGATAAACTGACTGTCTCGGAGAAATAATGCTGACATTTATCCTCCAGAGTTTACGTCATTACATCTATTATGTTGCACTTTGTTCAAAGCAGGGGCATTGATACCAATTGGTTTCAAGTCGGAAAAGGTTGAAAGGTTATTTGTTTAACTCTAGCTACCAAAAGATGAAATTTATATACAAATCCACAACTTTTGTCTTCCATTACAAATTGTATTATCAACCACTTCAAATGTTTTGTACTCAATCGTTGAATTTGTAAAGTCAGCTGATTCCATATTCACTATTAAGGTGATTAATTGTGATTATGTAGAAATTAGGATTAATAAATTAAGTAAAGTTACCAAAGAACTTCCTGGTTTTTTTCTGATCTGTTATATATATATATATTGCTCTCAGTATTTACTTCAGTATATTTCTTTGTAGCTCGAGTTACACATGTCGCTAATGCGTATTAGCCACTGAGGCTAATAGGATTAATGGGAGGCTGAAAGAAGAAAAGGTCTCACGGACGCTGTGACATTGGCGCTCCTATGGTATATCAACCTACCAGTAAGTTTGTAATTAAAGATCAGACAGGTGTTTCCTCATGATGACTGTATAGTTACAGGCGTGGCCTAGTTAATGTTACAGAGCTCCTAACTAATATGTTTAGAAACTTTACAAATTTCAATCCTATATAAAAATATATTCAAAATTGAATTTCGTAAAAATGTTTTATTTTAGAGACGGCTTTCCTTATTATAAACTTTGAGCGTTTCCAGCTGCTTCTACATAGATTGTTAAGGAGGTTGTGGTCACTGGTGAGCAATGGAGTTCATTTGTAAACCCTGGGAAATGTTCTGTTTATTTGGTTGCTGAGTTTATTATGTTTTTTACCAAACTAAAACAAGATCAATGAGATTAAAACTGTTACCAACATAAGAGAAAGTACTACTATTTAGGCAAAATATATATAGTGCTACAAAAATCTAAAATACCATGAGGTGGAACACTCTGGTCTTATGAAACACGAGGGCTCGAGTGAGAGGACCGAATCGAACGACTTTTGTCGTGGTACCATCGCACTTTCTAGATCTACATCGTGTGTTTACTTTCGTATCCTATAATTAAATAGCGCGATCTAAGCATTAATAACGCTGTCTTTCCTGGACATGTACTGACCAATAAATAATTTACTGTCTTCAATGTACGATTAATGTCGACGTACTTTCAAGAAACAAGCTTCGCTAGAAATGTCTGCTCTTTTCAAGGAAACTAAACATATTCTTACTCAAACTCATTCAACAGTGAAGTTTTATAATCATTTAAAAATTGAAAGCAATTACATTTATATTGTCTTTAAAAATGTCAAACTATACTCAGTGTCTGAGTGTGTGAATCTACGCGCACGCGTGTGTGTGTGTGTGTAAGTATGCGTGTATGTTAAAAGGGTTTCACTTTAAATTTAAAAGCCTTCGCAAATAATGATGTTTAGATCGGTTTAGTTAGGTTATGAATATCATAAAAAGGCTTCTTTAAATGTGTCAAAAATATGCCAATATACAATTTTGTACGCGAAAAACGTCCCGTATACTTTGAAAATATTCAACTAGTACAAAAAACTTT
>JBAIZL010000003.1:98516504-98519004 GCA_036971475.1 Prosapia bicincta | reverse complement strand
ATGTCATACAAAATGGCGGTAGCGCCGAGAATATTATCTGTGAGTTGAGATACAAGTTAACATCTGTTACCTTGCACACATCAAACTCTGAGGCTTCGTAGTCATCGTGTTATGACAAGACAAAACAGAGTTATGATTTGATAGAACTATAATCGTAACGTGAATAACGATGGTGGCAAACGACGGAGTTTTCTTTCTGTGGTCTCCTTTAGTTATAGTGTACGTTAGCACCCTCGCTAAAGTACCTCAATTTGTGCAGACAGATTTCCGAAACCATCATAACTCTTTATAGAACTCCCCAATGAGCGCCGAGTGTGTTCCAAATTCATGATAGACGATTTGTTTTTTAAAGGTCGCTTCTGTAATGTATGGCTCATGAATACATCTCTGAATCATGTCCATTAGCGAGGACGCAACAATTCTGAAAAAATAGAGACATTTTACCTATTGCAACGGGCTAGATATACTTACGTACTTGTGTACTTTACCTTCCTTATTTTTATAAAACCTTTTATTTAACCTTTAATATATTAATTATTTATTTTCCCCAGACATTCGTCTTCTTTTTTTTACATTTACCTGCTACTTTCTGCTTCTTTTATATTTAATTTTATTTATTTCAATTTTCTCCGAGACTCTTATTTATCTTAAAAGTATTAGAACCTAGCTTTCTTATACGTTTTATCTATTCCCTTCACTCTCTACCCTTGCAATGGTAGAATATCCTAGGAAAGATTTCGGTTAGTCAACCGAAGCCTGTAACATCCCTACCTAAATCTCCTCGGGATAAATTCTTAGATTTCGTTTAGAACCAATTAGCGGCCTATTCCCCTATCCAAGCATAATACACGGGGGTGGGGTTGTTTGCGAGTAGAAAATAGATATAAGTGAAAAGAAAAAAAGAAAGAAGTAAGTGAATATAAGAGAAGAAGAGGAATGTCTGGGGAAAATAATATTAATAATTAATATATAACAGGTAACATAAAAGGTAAAATCAAAATAAGGAGGGTAAAGTAAGTAAGCAGAATATAGAAACCGTTTTAATAGGTAAAATGGCGTCTCTTTCCTTAAGGCCGCAGCGCAGCTTTCCTTAAGGCCGCAGCGCATCTTTCCTTAAGGCCGCAGCGCATCTTTCCTTAAGGCCACAGCGCATCTTTTCTTAAGGCCGCAGGGCATCTTTCCTTAAGGCCGCAGCGCATCTTTCCTTCAGGCCGTAGCGAATCTTTCCTTAAGGCCGCAGCGCATCTTTCCTTAAGGCCGCAGCGCATATTTCCTTAAGGCCGCAGCGCATCTTTCCTTAAGGCCGCAGTGCATCTTTCCTTAAGACCGCAGCGCATCTTTCCTTAAGGCCGCAACGCATCTTTCCTTAAGGAGGCAGCGCATCTTTCCTTAAGGCCGCAGCGCATCGTTCCTTAAGGCCTCAGCGCATCTTTCCTTAAGGCCGCAGCGCATCTTTCCTTAAGGCCGCAGCGCATCTTTCCTTAAGGCCGCAGCGCATCTTTCCTTAAGGCCGCAGCGCATCTTTCCTTAAGGCCGCAGCGCATTTTTCCTTAAGGCCGCAGCGCATCTTTCCTTAAGGCCGCAGCGCATCTTTCCTTAAGGCCGCAGCGCATCTTTCCTTAAGGCCAAAGCGCATCTTTCCTTAAGGCCGCAGCGCATCTTTCCTTAAGGCCGCAGCGCATCTTTCCTTAAGGCCGCAGCGCATTTTTCCTTAAGGCCGCAGCGCATCTTTCCTTAAGGCCGCAGCGCATCTTTCCTTAAGGCCGCAGCGCATCTTTCCTTAAGGCCTCAGCGCATCTTTCCTTAAGGCCGCAGCGCATCTTTCCTTAAGGCCGCAGCGCATCTTTCCTTAAGGCCGCAGCGCATCTTTCCTTAAGGCCGCAGCGCATCTTTCCTTAAGGCCGCAGCGCATCTTTCCTTAAGGCCGCAGCGCATCTTTCCTTAAGGCCACAGCGCATCTTTCCTTAAGGCCGCAGCTCATCTTTCCTTAAGGCCGCAGCTCATCTTTCCTTAAGGCCGCAGCGCATCTTTCCAGTTCTACAAAACCAGTGGCTTATTGGGTAATAATCAATTAACTTTGTTTATTACAGGACTAGGGTCGAACCCACCGAATTAATTATCTGGCTATGCTACTTGTCTCAGATAAACAAATAGACGTTATCGTGTTGCAAATATAACCCCATTGTGAAAACACACACTTTTATGAAGTAATCTTTTAACAGTTACCTCAATGCAATTGGCTGATTGATTACGTTATTACGTACAAAGAATCTGGTAAGTTTCTCCATGTATAGGCCGAGCTGAACGCGCGACCTTGATATTGCTAACAAGAAGGCGTAAGTGACTTGCATAACTGGGTAAACCTAACTTTGTCGTTATGTCGTGGTAGAGCTTTGTAGTGACGTAGTATAATATCGTTTTGTCAAGGTCACACAGTATTGCCCCTAAACTTACATCGAGTTATGCCAAGTTCAACAGGTCACTAAGTTCAATGCTAACT
>JBAIZL010000003.1:98486504-98511504 GCA_036971475.1 Prosapia bicincta | reverse complement strand
TTACCGTACTGTTTTATTCCACTATCTCCTGATTCTACATGGAAACAGGTTATCAGCTCGTACATGAGAAATCAATCCCGTTTCCTTCACTCGCGGTAGGGTTACTAACCGGATGTGCATGTGAGACGAAGGCAGCTCGCTAGAGGTTGGCTACCACGAGGGCTGGGGGCCAGACCCGGATTGTAAAATAATATATATGTATTCATCTAATGCCTAACTATTGGTCTTGTTTGTTGCTGAAAATTAGAGATTAGTAGGCCATTTGACATAAAAATTAACAAATACTTTTAAACATTGTTTTAACATGTACCATGAATATTATTTTTGTCATTTTTTTAATTGTAAATTTTAGTAATTTAAAAACATTTAAATTGAGATTTGCCGATTTTTGATCGGTGGTCGGTTTTACAATACTTTCTAAATGTATACCTTATTTACATTTTAATTTTAACTCGATATATAAATCTTCTTACCGATTTAAATAAAAATAAAGATAATTTTAGAAAAATTAAAAAATCTATTTCTGTTACAAGAGTTGAGAATTTTGAGATTTTATAGTTGCATAAAATAGGAAAAGATTTTTTCCTTAAAAGTCATAAAGTGTTAAAGAAATTTTAAGTTCTATATAAAAGAAGAAGTCCCTCCCAATAAAGCAAAGATTACATTTTAACAAACAAACTTGTGAAATATATCTAATTAACGCTTAGGCTACTGTGGGAATTAATTGTAATTGCGATACCTAATTGGAAATAATCTATCAAGTGCCAAGCGACCGGTCCCGATCAAGAGGCAGGTTTATTGGACACTAATAAAGACAGTCGGTTTGCATAGGTCTAGGACTGCCTTCACAACAGGTTATGTTCTGAATTCACTCACGGTCATGTGTATATATAATTAAATTTTGTTTGAAATATGAACTATGCTAATATATGTTCCAAGGTGAGATGTAGGACAATTTGTTTGAACATTTAAATGTCTTTT
This sequence comes from Prosapia bicincta, assembly GCA_036971475.1. Classification (NCBI taxonomy): domain Eukaryota; kingdom Metazoa; phylum Arthropoda; class Insecta; order Hemiptera; family Cercopidae; genus Prosapia; species Prosapia bicincta. The sequence continues at coordinate 98,510,523 of JBAIZL010000003.1, read as the reverse complement.
TAAATGAGCCTTTTGCTATTAGTTGTATAAAGTAGAGATTTAACGGTTTTTGTTTTTAAATATCTCGAAAGATCAAGGTTATACTTAACATGTTTAAATTCTAATTATCATTAAATGAGAAAGTAATTTTTAATGAAGTTGTGGGGAAGTATTTACGAAAGAATGCCAATATGTAATTGAACTCGTTTGTACTTAGCGATAAAGATCGAGGGTTATTCTAAATTTAGCTTGATTTTAAACTGTTTGGCCACAATTTATTTCAACTTTGAATTTATATAAATTTGTTTCACCTTTTTTAGATTTATTGCAAATACTAAAATTTAATTGAACTCCCTTGCTACTTACCGTTAACGTTTCTAGTTAATTTAAAAATAAATTTGATTTTAAAATGTATTAGTGACAGATTTTATGCAAATTTTTACTTTTATTTCCGTAGCTTAGACCTAATACAATATTGCAAATACTGTAATTTAAAATTATTTGTTACCCGCCCTTAAAGTTCTTAGTTAATTAAAAAATCAGTTGACTTTAAAATGTATTAGTGACAGATTTTATGCAAATTTTTACTTTTATTTCCGTAGCTTAGACCTAATACAATATTGCAAATACTGTAATTTAAAATTATTTGTTACCCGCCCTTAAAGTTCTTAGTTAATTAAAAAATCAGTTGACTTTAAAATGTATTAGTGACAGATTTTATGCAAATTTTTACTTTTATTTTCGTAACTTTCATCTTCTACTATAATACTGTAAATATTGTAATTTAAACTGCATTGTTACTAACCCTTAACGTTCTTAGTTAATTAAAAAGTCAGTTGATTTTAAAATGTGTAGGTGACCGTTTTAATGCTCATACATTTGTCAGACGTTTGTCTTATATTTTATTTGAAATTTACATTCCATCAACTTGGTTACGCTGTATTGTCTAATATAAAAACAAAATAGTTCAATTATTTTTGTTTGTCAATAGAACTCTTCTTTCACCTTTTACCTGTAGACTACTTTTATATTTGTTGTACTGGTTACCCGAAATATAGGTGGCGGATTCAATTTGGAAACAAAATGTTTCGGATAACATTTAAACATATTTTTACTGTTTAACCCATTTAGGCACATCTATAGGATGAACATGGATGTGGTACTGTTTAACCCATTTAGGCACATCTATAGGATCAACATGGATGTGGTACTGTTTAACGCATTTAGGCACATCTATAGGATGAACATGGATGTGGTACTGTTTAACCCATTTAGGCACATCTATAGGATGAATATGGATGTGGTACTGTTTAACCCATTTAGGCACATCTATAGGATGAACATGGATGTGGTACTGTTTAACCCATTTAGGCACATCTGTAGGATGAACATGGATGTGGTACTGTTTAACCCATTTAGGCACATCTGTAGGATGAACGTGGATGTGGTACTGTTTAACCCATTTAGGCACATCTGTAGGATGAACGTGGATGTGGTACTGTTTAACCCATTTAGGCACATCTATAGGATGAACGTGGATGTGGTACTGTTTAACCCATTTAGGCACATCTATAGGATGAACGTGGATGTGGTACTGTTTAACCCATTTAGGCACATCTATAGGATGAACGTGGATGTGGTACTGTTTAACCCATTTAGGCGCATCTATAGGATGAACGTGGATGTGGTACTGTTTAACCCATTTAGGCACATCTATAGGATGAACGTGCATGTGGTACTGTTTAACCCATTTAGGCACATCTATAGGATGAACGTGGATGTGGTACTGTTTAACCCATTTAGGCACATCTATAGGATGAACATGGATGTGGTACTGTTTAACCCATTTAGGCACATCTATAGGATGAACGTGGATGTGGTACTGTTTAACCCATTTAGGCACATCTATAGGATGAACATGGATGTGGTACTGTTTAACCCATTTAGGCACATCTATAGGATGAACGTGGATGTGGTACTGTTTAACCCATTTAGGCACATCTGTAGGATGAACATGGATGTGGTACTGTTTAACCCATTTAGGCACATCTGTAGGATGAACGTGGATGTGGTACTGTTTAACCCATTTAGGCACATCTGTAGGATGAACGTGGATGTGGTACTGTTTAACCCATTTAGGCACATCTATAGGATGAACGTGGATGTGGTACTGTTTAACCCATTTAGGCACATCTATAGGATGAACGTGGATGTGGTACTGTTTAACCCATTTAGGCACATCTATAGGATGAACGTGGATGTGGTACTGTTTAACCCATTTAGGCGCATCTATAGGATGAACGTGGATGTGGTACTGTTTAACCCATTTAGGCACATCTATAGGATGAACGTGCATGTGGTACTGTTTAACCCATTTAGGCACATCTATAGGATGAACGTGGATGTGGTACTGTTTAACCCATTTAGGCACATCTATAGGATGAACATGGATGTGGTACTGTTTAACCCATTTAGGCACATCTATAGGATGAACGTGGATGTGGTACTGTTTAACCCATTTAGGCACATCTATAGGATGAACATGGATGTGGTACTGTTTAACCCATTTAGGCACATCTATAGGATGAACGTGGATGTGGTACTGTTTAACCCATTTAGGCACATCTATAGGATGAACATGGATGTAGTACTGTTTAACCCATTTAGGCACATCTATAGGATGAACATGGATGTGGTACTGTTTAACCCATTTAGGCACATCTACAGAATGAACATGGATGTGGTACTGTTTAACCCATTTAGGCACATCTATAGGATGAACATGGATGTGGTACTGTTTAACCCATTTAGGCACATCTATAGGATGAACGTGGATGTGGTACTGTTTAACCCATTTAGGCACATCTATAGGATGAACATGGATGTGGTACTGTTTAACCCATTTAGGCACATCTATAGGATGAACGTGGATGTGGTACTGTTTAACCCATTTAGGCACATCTATAGGATGAACATGGATGTGGTACTGTTTAACCCATTTAGGCACATCTATAGGATGAACATGGATGTGGTACTGTTTATTTCATACGATTCACGTAGTTTCAGAGTTCCAAATTATACCGTACTTATTCCTCGCTATGTATTATAAAACCCAAACTAAGTTTTTTTAGTTGGTTAAAAGTTTCGATTGTCTTTTTTTTATACGGCTCCTATCACAGTGAAAAACTGAATTCAGTTCAGAGTGTGTTATAACTTTTCCGAGACGCCTTTGGTTTTGTAGCTGCGCAATAAAGGATACGTATAAGTCTCAAATAGTCAAGTGACACAAAAGATATAACTAAAGCTAGGTGTGTGATTATAATGTGAAGCTACAATAAAGAAATCTTGTTGGGATCTCAGACCTTCTAGACTTATATATATGGTCGGTCCATATAACCAGAGAGACAGTAAGAAAATCTTTTCCTACTTGACGAACGTGCATCGCATTTGTAGTTTAAATAATTAAAAAATAACATTTTACTGATTTTCATCTTGATACTCAAAATCTTAATTTAAAAATCTTCTTTTAAAGTTTAGTCCAATGTTACAATTGACTATATTCGAGACTTGTTTATCGCCTCGAAATAAAAAAAATAATAAAAAGTTATATATGAAGCAAATAAAGAGTAGTAAATTTAGAAATGGCCTAATAACACATCAAACAAAATTAAAATAATACTAATTATATAAATTAAATGTAGATTCTATACAGCATAAAGCTCAATGAAGGCCATTATACAAAATTTATAGTTTGTGATATTAAAAATATAGTTGTTAACAATAATATATTGACACCATTTATTTCCTTTGGCTCCTAAGAGAGATTGAATTGAAAGGCGAACCTAAGAGTATCGTGTGACATCCATTCTCACTATATCAAGGTTGTGCAACAATTAGAAAGTGTGCTTGATATTGGACTTGTAGGTTATGTTGGACAAGTAGTAGGAAAGTACACAGTCGCCAGGAAGTACTTGGGTCAATGTTACCAAAGCGTGGAAATCGTTTGCCTGAATCGTCAGTCAAATGCGTGCCAATATATCGGCCAAATCTAAATGCCGTGATATGTCCTGGTTTGGAATATCTTTCAGAATACAGATTAAGACGAAAAATTGTTTTAAAAATATTTTTGATTAAAAAAAAATAGTGGTGTAAGAAATTACATAATATACTTAACAAAGTTTTGTTCAAAATTAAATTTTATAACATTTTAAATATTTTTTTAATAAATGTTATAAAATATATTATTCGGTGTACCCATAAAATGTAATAAAATATTACTTATTGTTAATAATTAAATAATCAAATAACAATATTACGTAAATATCGACGTTGGTTGCCAAACACAGCTGTTCTATATATGAGTGCCTACGATGATTGTAACTTTAATGCTTGCTACGACTCAGAAAAAAAATTTAAAAAATATATGAACGAACATTTTTTCTTAACAAGTCTATCTGGCGTACTTAAAAGTTTGGCTTAAGCAGATTCTAAGATTTTTAAAATAAAATTTAGTGGCATTACGTTTAGTTTAATACCTTACTTTTTGCTTATTTTTAAGTAGTTTTAGAGTTGTTAATAGGTTAGAATATAATTTTTTCACTTATGCAAATAATCCATCTGTTTAAGGTGTTTTAATGTGTCATATAAATTTTTTTGTGTAACTGCCGTTTGCTTGGAATAAAATTAAGGTTGTGTAAAAACTTCACTGGTAACATATAACCTCGTTTACTTTAAATAAATTAATTTAGCTTTTATTGTGTGTAAGCAAAGCTACCTTAAAAGTGTATGGTTGCTAGATAAGAGTTAGTCATATGTTGGAATGGAAGCGGGTTTATGAGGTGAAGGCCGGATCCGTCGGGTGGCTGCATAGCCTTGTCAGTCCTTCCCCCAATTGGCCAAGATCACATTTTTTATTTTTTGAAGTCTGTAAGTATCCAAGGACTATGATCCTTGAGCTTTATGCATTACGTCATATTTCCTGCAGTTAATTATTTGTTTTATTTTTACCATAGAGTAATAAAAAAACACAAGGATCTCTTCGTTGTTTAATTTATAGCTTAATATCTACTTCGAGTAGGCAGCACTGGGGCATAGTCAAGAGCCTAATATCTACTTCAAGGAGGCAGGACTGGGGCATAGACAAGAGCCTAATATCTACTTCGAGGAGGCAGCACTGGGGCATAGTCAAGAGCCTAATATCTACTTCGAGGAGGCAGGACTGGGGCATAGTCAAGAGCCTAATATCTACTTCGAGGAAGCAGCACTGGGGCATAGACAAGAGCCTAATATCTACTTCGAGGAGGCAGCACTGGGGCATAGACAAGAGCCTAATATCTACTTCGAGGAGGCAGCACTGGGGCATAGACAAGAGCCCAATATCTACTTCGAGGTGGCAGCACTGGGGCATAGTCAAGAGCCTAATATCTACTTCGAGGAGGCAGCACTGGGGCATAGTCAAGAGCCTAATATCTACTTCGAGGAGGCAGCACTGGGGCATAGTCAAGAGCCAAATATCTACTTCGAGGAGGCAGCACTGGGGCATAGTCAAGAGCCTAATATCTACTTCGAGGAGGCAGCACTGGGGCACAGTCAAGAGCCTAATATCTACTTCGAGGAGGCAGCACTGGGGCATAGTCAAGAGCCTAATATCTACTTCGAGGAGGCAGTACTGGGGCATAGTCAAGAGCTTAATATCTACTTCGAGGAGGCAGCACTGGGGCATAGTCAAGAGCCTAATATCTACTTCGAGGAGGCAGCACTGGGGCATAGTCAAGAGCCTAATATCTACTTCGAGGAGGCAGCACTGGGGCATAGTCAAGAGCCTAATATCTACTTCGAGGAGGCAGCACTGGGGCATAGTCAAGAGCCTAATATCTACTTCGAGGAGGCAGCGCTGGGGCATAGACAAGAGCCTAATATCTACTTCGAGGAGGCAGCACTGGGGCATAGTCAAGAGCCTAATATCTACTTCGAGGAGGCAGCACTGGGGCATAGTCAAGAGCCTAATATCTACTTCGAGGAGGCAGGACTGGGTCATAGTCAAGAGCCTAATATCTACTTCGAGGAGGCAGCACTGGGGCATAGTCAAGAGCCTAATATCTACTTCGAGGAGGCAGGACTGGGTCATAGTCAAGAGCCTAATATCTACTTCGAGGAGGCAGCACTGGGGCATAGTCAAGAGCCTAATATCTACTTCGAGGAGGCAGCACTGGGGCATAGACAAGAGCCTAATATCTACTTCGAGTAGGCAGGACTGGGTCATAGTCAAGAGCCTAATATCTACTTCGAGGAGGCAGCACTGGGGCATAGTCAAGAGCCTAATATCTACTTCGAGTAGGCAGCACTGGGGCATAGACAAGAGCCTAATATCTACTTCGAGGAGGCAGCACTGGGGCATAGACAAGAGCCTAATATCTACTTCGAGTAGGCAGCACTGGGGCATAGACAAGAGCCTAATATCTACTTCGAGGTGGCAGCACTGGGGCATAGACAAGTGCCTAATATCTACTTCGAGGAGGCAGCACTGGGGCATAGACAAGAGCCTAATATCTACTTCGAGGAGGCAGCACTGGGGCATAGACAAGAGCCTAATATCTACTTCGAGGAGGCAGCACTGGGGCATAGACAAGAGCCTAATATCTACTTCGAGTAGGCAGCACTGGGACATAGTCAAGTACTTTTAATAGCCAAGTGTTTATTTCACGTTTAATAGCCGAAGACAGACAAATTATGTATGAAGGTTGTGTTGTATTCAGGATCGGAGGTTAGGTCTGTTGAATAACAAATTACCACTGATTCATCTACTGACTCTCATATTATAAGCCTCGTGATGTTGACAGTTTGGGCAACTTGTTATAAAAGTTCAACACCTGCTATAAGTGTGTGGCACATACGTTGTGTAATGGACGGTAGTGCTAGTAATGGCAGCAACTGGTGGCGTGCAACAGGTTTATCTACAGCTTAGCAGAAACGTAATATAATAGACTATTACATCTCCATATATGTATTACTAGGATTGTTTAGAAAAGAGCGATTTTATATCCGTTATACTGGTTATAAAGAATAGAATAGGTCAGTATTACGGTTTAACCAATAGTTATTACACCTACGTCACTCTAGTGGCTTTGGTTTTTTAGTAGGTATTTATTAATGCTACAATATTACAGCGTTTAGAACGCGTTTTTCACCACTTGACTCTTAAATTTATGAACTTGATCTCTTATTAGGATAATGCATTTCCCAAACTACTTTCCCACTAAATTAATATCAATTTGAAATTTTAAGCAAATCAGAATAAAACTAGAAAACTACGTAAAACAGAACAAATTTTGCCAATTTACTTTACATTAGTAATTCATAAAAAGTTTGAAAAGAATTTTTTTAAATAGCCTATCCTAAAACCAGTATTTCCTTCTACGGTAATGGTTTAAATAACGCTTCAATGTAATTGTGTATTTTGTATAATTTTTCGATTTCTAAGCTGAGTGTGTTATAAGAGTTGAACGGAAAGAATGTAAGAGGTGTTTCATGTTTCTAAGGGGTTTAAAAGGTTTAACATAAATAAATACCACATAAAATATATGAAAAAAACAAGGTAGGTTATATTTATATAACCTACATATATATATATATATATATCATGAAAACAAATAAATATTAGCTTTGGATCAGATGATATATTGTGTTTACTATAGGGGGGTTTAATTAATGTTTCATATCAGGTAAACATTTTAATATTATGGGTCTGTAATTTTACACATCGTAAGAGTTGTGGTAATTTATTACCCATCGAATTTTTAAGAGAACTAAAAATAAATTTCGTTTGTTTTAACTAATTTACCAAATATATATTTCCATGTCTTTAATAGTAGGCTTATAGCAGTGTAAAAAGCAATGTAAGTTACTATATGCTAATGTCTGAGCGTCCAACCGTAGCACTTGTGGTAAAGGATTTGCTTATACTCTCGCGTTCTGTATCGAGTCATTGTTCTGTTTGAAACAATAACGCTCCAGATTATTATTCTAAATTATCGCACAATATCACACTTTACAAAACCGAAGACGTTTTTAAACTGTAATAAGTTTTCAGTTTAGCAATATCTAAGTTGTTTCTCCCTACACAAAATCAAAACCTTATGGTCTGATGTTTGATTTCATGACTTATAGCATATAGGTATATAGATATGGTATATAGTATATAGGTATATAGGTATGGTATATAGTATATAGGTGCTATAATATTACTACCATAGTAAAATATATAAACTCCAAACTTTAATGTGATTTTGAAGTGTTTGTGAACAATATTTTCTTTCAAAGAATACATAAAAACTATATGCGTTTCTCTTGTAATGGCGTCGCCAAGAAGACGACTCCCTGCCTGTAAAGTTCCGGCCCCTTGTCAGTGTACTCTTTACTTTGGTAAAACCCTCACCGTATCTATTCTACATAACTACAAACTATGTATTCTACATAACTACAAACTATGTATTCTACATAACTACAAACTAAGTATTCTACATAACTACAAACTATGTATTCTACATAACTACAAATTATGTATTCTACATAACTAAAATCTATATATTCTACATAACTACAATCTATGTATTCTACATAACTACAAACTAAGTATTCTACATAACTACAAACTATGTATTCTACATAACTACAAACTAAGTATTCTACATAACTACAAACTATGTATTCTACATAACTACAAACTAAGTATTCTACATAACTACAAACTATGTATTCTACATAACTACAAACTATGTATTCTACATAACTACAAACTATGTATTCTACATAACTACAAACTATGTATTCTACATAACTACAAACTATGTATTCTACATAACTACAAACTATGTATTCTACATAACTACAAACTATGTATTCTAAGTCGAAATATCTAAGTGGTGATTAAACAATATTAGTACAGGAACGAACACATATTCAACGGTTTATATATATATATATAATTACACACTACAGGCTTATCAAGAGCTTAACAAAAAGAAAGTGATTACGCTATCTAATATAAAGTAACGAGCATTACCTGTATGTTTATCCTAGCACACCTGCACACAAACACTACCGACCACAGACTAAACGACCACCTTCGCTATCGGCCTAGTCACTGCCCAGCCCACCCCGACCTCGTCTCCTCCCCACCTTCTTGCTCCAGTTGCAAAAGTTGCCACTTATTTTTCATATTTGTCTCAATAAAATCCATTTTTTTAGGCATCACGTTAGGACATTTGTATAGGCTAGTTTTTATTGTTATAGTAAGAGAATTAATAATTCATGTGCATTAAAAATATTTCAAAAAATTAATTACGTTGTACAGATACGGCATTACCATTATAACTGTTTTAGAAAATTTCTCAAATAATTAGTAAGAATCCCTTATAAATACAAGGTAGCCGGCTTCCGCAGATATATAAGTTGTCACACCATTGATGTCCGTTTCACTGATTACATTAACAGAGCAGTAATACAGTATCCCCAAACATTAAATTAAAAATATGTCTGATACAAATATGTATTTTAAATCATGGTATTATATATATATATATATATATATATTGAATTCATTATTTATACCGTAGAATCCAAAATAACATATCTTTTGGTATATTTCATGTAGAATTTATTTACATAAATCTTTACGAAAACTGGTGACTTTTTAATCCTATTAATATACTTAGTGTACTGAAAAATCTAAAATCTATATAAAATACATTATTATATTTAAACATTACCTGAACAATTACCTCTGTTGGCAATTTTAATTTTTAAAAAATGTTTAAATCCTGGTTTTTTATGAGTTCCTAATATTTAAAAAACTTGCAACATTTAGGAATATTTTAATATAAAACTTACATATAGTACGAATAGTTAGAAGTTTTTAAACCTTATAATAACACGCTCCTGGTAAGAACACCACTAGAGACAATATTTAGGATAACATGAAATAAAACTTCCCACAAGAATTGACAAAGAAAAATATTTGATGTTGATAGTTTTACAAAACCATACAAAATAAGAACATAATGAACTTGTATGTTGGTAAATTTAACGTGCTTCTGATTTGTATTTCTGGGTAAAAGCTTTCCTGGCAAATGTATAATTTATATCAAGTTTAAGTATTTCTTTTTAAGTTTTAAAACTTCTTAACAAGGAATTTAACTTAATTTTTAACGTTTCTCAAATTTTATCAAAATGGAGTCCATTTTATATTATTGGTTGGGTTTAGAAGGGACATGGAAGGGCTCGCTGTAACATACGATGTATAAAAATACCAGTAATGGCCAGGACTACACTTCAACCCTCTAAGCTCTAGAAGAACCAGGTTTGTAATTTGGTAATAACTTTTATAATCTGAGTAAACATGAATGGTGGACAACGTTTTGAAATTTTGTGTACTTAAAGGGCTACATCCCGTAATTCCAGGTTAATAGTTATATACTTTACTTTCTCTACCTCTAAGCCAACAATTCATTTTTTGAAACAGTTTTATTGATGAATTTGCAAGTAACTATTGAAAATACATAATGTTGGCTTAAAACAGCCTATATTAATAAAATAAATTTATACTTAAACGAAATATTGTTACACCTGGAAGGAGCTAACTAGAAAGGGATACCTAACTAGGAGTGGTATCGATTGGAAAGTTGCAAACTTATTACTGTCAAGTAGTTCAGGGTGAGACGCTATAAACAGTTTTATCCAACTGGAGCTGATATAGTCCTAGTAGCGGGGTTGTACAGATAACTCAGGGCCGTGATACCAATCCCTTCATGTTCAGTTCTAACATTAGTCAACAGAGTGCGGGAATCACGAATTCGAATTTAGATTCATAGATTAAACGTTTTACATTTAAAAAATAATTAGGTTAGTTTGTAATTAAGACAATACGTTTAACAAATTATTTTTCATCTTAAATACAGATTGTTGAAGATTTTAACGGCGTATATAAAGTAACTAATTAAACAACTCAAATTTTATATGTTTCATAAACATTACTATTTACTAAACACTTGTAAATATTTATAAACGCCTATAGTAGCACTTACTTATATTTGTTGAGGACGACCGTTTCGGGAGATGTGTCCCATTTCCAACTCAGAAAATATGTTTGTGTGTGTGTGTGTGTGTGAGTGAGTGAGTGTGTGTGTATGTGTGTGTGTGTGTGTGTGTGTGTATGTGTGTGTGTGTGTGTGTGTGTGTGTGTGTGTGTGTGTGTGTGTGTGTGTGTGTGTGTGTGTGTGTGTGTGTGTGTGTATGTGTGTGTGTGTATGTGTGTGTGTGTGTGAGTGAGTGAGTGTGTGTGTATGTGTGTGTGTGTGTGTGTATGTGTGTGTGTGTGTGTGTGTGTGTGTGTGTGTGTGTGTGTGTGTGTGTGTGTGTGTGTGTGTGTGTGTGTGTGTATGTGTGTGTGTGTGAGTGAGTGAGTGTGTGTGTGTATGTGTGTGTGTGTGTGTGTATGTGTGTGTGTGTGTGTGTGTGTGTGTGTGTGTGTGTGTGTGTGTGTGTGTGTGTGTGTGTGTGTGTATGTGTGTGTGTGTGTGTGTGTGTGTGTGTGTGTGTGTGTGTGTGTGTGTGTGTGTGTGTGTGTGTGTGTGTGTGTGTGTGTATGTGTGTGTGTGTGTGTGTGTTTGTGTGTGTGTGTGAGTGAGTGAGTGTGTGTGTGTGTGTGTGTGTGTGTGTGTGTGTGTGTGTGTGTGTGTATGTGTGAGTGTGTGTGTGTGTGTGTGTGTGTGTGTGTGTGTGTGTGAGTGAGTGAGTGTGTGTGTGTGTGTGTGTGTGTGTGTGTGTGTGTGTGTGTGTGTGTGTGTATGTGTGAGTGTGTGTGTGTGTGTGTGTGTGTGTGTGTGTGTGTGTGTGAGTGAGTGAGTGTGTGTGTATGTGTGTGTGTGTATGTGTGTGTGTGTGTGTGTGTGTGTGTGTGTGTGTGTGTGTGTGTGTGTGTGTGTGTGTGTGTGTGTGTGTGTGTGTGTGTGTGTGTGTGTGTGTGTGTGTGAGTGAGTGTGTGTGTGTATGTGTGTGTGTGTGTGTGTGTGTGTATGTGTGTGTGTGTGTGTGTGTGTGTGTGTGTGTGTGTGCGTATGTATGTGTGTTTGTGGTTACTGGCTAGACGGCTGGAGGACTAAGCTGGGAGGGATTACTTAGTGATACGGAAAGTCAGCCTTTCGGACTTACTAATGTAACAATGACTAGCCCAAGCCTTACTTTAGGGTTTTAAGACTATCTATACTGGTGCCATAGAATCGTGACACCTAGAGCTTCGTGTTCAAGTCTAACATTAGCCACCAGAGAGCGATAATATCCAGTTTGAGGTTAGATTCATGTGGTCAAAGATTTCACATCCTGATTTGTAGACTTATCCACATTTAATCTCTTTAGTTGAAGAAAAAAAAAGTTTTCTAAGTGTGCTAGCCTGATTTAATTTTTTATTCACCGTTCGCTTGTATTTATCTCTTTCAATGCACATTAACATATCGTTATTATTATATTATTTGTAAATATTGAATAGCGATAAAATTATTCTTGATACTTGTAAATCATTAAATTTATCTCTGATTAAGATGACGTCTTTACTTTATATCTAAACGCTAACCTCTTAAGACTTTAACGTGGAATAGAACAGTAGTAATTTCAAATATAATTTTGTATATTTTTTAAACAATAAAATTTATAAACATATTAAAAAATTGTATTAAAATTTATTTGAAAAAAATACAATCAATCTGTATTAAATAACTTGTTGAATTTTGTATTTATTATATTACTATATTATTTATGATTTCATCTAAATATTCATAAAGAAAAGTATTTTAATGCTTTAGGAGTACTTACTATTTTTATGATGTAATAGTAAGTAGATTTGATATAACATGTTGTAATAGTAAGTTTTAGGATGTAATTTTTTAGGGATGTAATAATTTTAATATGTGCTCATGTAGTTTCCATATATTCCCATAAGGAATTTTGGTTTTGAAAATGGTATTTTCAAATTGTGATAATATGAAGTAATTTCTTATATAATTTTTTTTTAAAAATATATATTACAAGTTTAACAAAATGAGCAAAATGAATAAACGACTAGTTAAACGAATCTTACCTGTGTGTTTATCCTATCACAAGTGGAGACAAGTACAACCGGCCACAAACTAAAGTGACCACAGTCGGTGCCGGCCTAGTCACTGCCCAACCCACCCCGACCTCGTCTCCTCCCCACCTCCTTGCTCCAGTTGCAAATGGTTTTATCATTTTCTTCTTATATTATTTTTACCAAACATTTCCGTGCTAAATTTTCAACATTTAATCACCGAACATAAAACTGGTTACACGAACCTTTCTTGGAAGGTAATGGTTCAATTATTCTTCGGAATGAAATTAAATAACAGTAAATATTTAAAGAAATATTTTTGGATACATCTACGTTCATATACGTTTGTACAGGAATATAGGCTATATATTCTAAAGTTTATTTCGTTTGGTTCTAATTTGTAAAGCTGTTTTTAGAGGAAGCATATTTTAAAATATTCACGAGTGTTCAATTTGATAACTTATATGTTTAACCAGATCTAACAATTTTTGTTGTTGTTGTAAAATCCATTTAAATGAGTTACATTGCTCTCCATTACAGTAATATGTATAAATGTACTGCTGAAAGGTGAATGATACTCAAGTCATTTCTATGGTGCTAAATGTTTTATAGAAATTGTATTTTTAAAAATTAAAAGCACCTACGTTCATTTTTTAATCCACTTTAAATCCTAAATATATTTATGAAAAATAACGAAATAGAGGGGTTCCAGACCAAAGACACTTCTAAACAAATATGCTGCGCTAATAAGACCAATTCTCGAATATACAGCACCCGTTTGGGCTTCATCGGCTTCCACCTCAACAGAGAAAATCGACTCTGTTCAGTACAGGGCGTCCAAAATTCTTATCGGCGCTGTGTCTTCAACAAGCAATACAACAGCTGAAAGTGAGTGTGACCTACCATCATTAAAAAACAGGAGGAAAGTTGCCACTGTCAAATTTACGAATAAAATTAGAAGCTGCAATGAGCAGCATATCTCCAACATCACTTTCCACTCCTGAACAGCTAAAAATAGGCTGAAGAGATCCTCAACACTTCAGTTTGATTAATCACCTCCCTCTGTTAAAATTATTTTAGACTTGCTTGAACCATGCAAAAAAGAGCCCAAAAATCAATCAAAAAGAAGGGCATGGGTGCAATTCTCGGCCTATTGAGGCCTCTTTTAGTAACCGCCTAAACGGACGATTCTTCAGACTCGAACTGCAATAGGAGTGGTTCGGGTATATTTCTTAAGTACCCAGACAACTCAATTTCAAAGCACAAGGTCTCGGCAGGGCGAATTGCATCCAACTTTCCATGGGAACTTATTGCATTCAGAACAGCCCTGGAAATCTACCTTACATGGACAGGAAGTGCTAACTCCGACGGTATTGTTGTGTTCTCGGATTGCAGAACTGCCCTTGAAGCCATCAGGAGGGGAAAACTAGGCTCACTCAAGAAATCGCTTCTCTTATGTTCTCCATTGGTGCAATGGGCAAATCATGTACCCTTCAGTGGATCCCGGCTCATGTTGACATCGAAGGAAATGAGGTGGCAGACTCCCTTGCCAAAGAAGCCAGAACACTCGAGCCTGTAGCTTCATCTACTACTGTTTTTGATGCCAACGCAGTCGCAAAACAAAGGCTCTGCCCAAACCCAAAGAAAAAATACTCGCTGCCAGAATTGAATTACAGCAGAGAAGTTACGACAGTAATAACAAGACTAAGGACCAAGCATTTTAAGGGCACGAAGATCCTGCCCGATGGTTCCAGAACATATGAAGATTGCAGGCACTGCCCAGGCACGCAACTGGACCCCAAGCACCTTTTCAGCTGCCCTTCCATTGTTCGTGTCGTCTTCAACATAGACAATGACTGCAGTATGGATACACTGTACTCGAATAGCGCCATTAACATTACCAAGGCTTTAAATTTCCGCCCTCCTAATAGCATTTGCCATACACGACAACAACAACAACAACACACAACGAAACAGAGAAATATGACACAGAAGAAAGCTAAGAACATTTGGATCCCTTTGTGATAATGACGTTCGTGTAATTAAGAGACGAACTAAGTCTGTTTGGTTTTCTAGTTAAATATTTTAGGGTTATATTAGTTGAGTTTAGTAGATCTAATAATAACAAATTAGAGTAAATAATCACTGAAAATCACGTTAATAAATTAAAGTATTCCTAACATTAGGACAAAAGTTACAGTTAAAAGTGAAGCAAATTCCTTTGGTTTTAACTAAAGTTATTTAAGTTAAGATTTTGCCCATCTGCGGCGCAACACATTTACTTGTTTACAAGCTCCAGACTCTTAGTAAAGTAGTCTGATTAATGTTACCCCTCTATTGTCTAGATCCACATCTATCTTATAGATGCAGAATATACCTCCAAATTCCACCAAGACTCTTAGTAAAGTAGTCTGATTAATGTTACCCGTCTATTGTCTAGATCCACATCTATCTTATAGATGCAGAATATACCTCCAAATTCCACCAAGACTCTTAGTAAAGTAGTCTGATTAATGTTACCCGTCTATTGTCTAGATCCACATCTATCTTATAGATGCAGAATATACCTCCAAATTCCACCAAGATTCTTAGTAAAGTAGTCTGATTAATGTTACCCGTCTATTGTCTAGATCCACATCTATCTTATAGATGCAGAATATACCTCCAAATTCCACCAAGACTCTTAGTAAAGTAGTCTGATTAATGTTACCCGTCTATTGTCTAGATCCACATCTATCTTATAGATGCAGAATATACCTCCAAATTCCACCAAGACTCTTAGTAAAGTAGTCTGATTAATGTTACCCGTCTATTGTCTAGATCCACATATATCTTATAGATGCAGAATATACCTCCAAATTCCACCAAGATTCTTAGTAAAGTAGTCTGATTAATGTTACCCCTCTATTGTCTAGATCCACATCTATCTTATAGATGCAGAATATACCTCCAAATTCCACCAAGATTCTTAGTAAAGTAGTCTGATTAATGTTACCCCTCTATTGTCTAGATCCACATCTATCTTATAGATGCAGAATATACCTCCAAATTCCACCAAGATTCTTAGTAAAGTAGTCTGATTAATGTTACCCGTCTATTGTCTAGATCCACATCTATCTTATAGATGCAGAATATACCTCCAAATTCCACCAAGACTCTTAGTAAAGTAGTCTGATTAATGTTACCCGTCTATTGTCTAGATCCACATCTATCTTATAGATGCAGAATATACCTCCAAATTCCACCAAGACTCTTAGTAAAGTAGTCTGATTAATGTTACCCCTCTATTGTCTAGATCCACATCTATCTTATAGATGCAGAATATACCTCCAAATTCCACCAAGACTCTTAGTAAAGTAGTCTGATTAATGTTACCCGTCTATTGTCTAGATCCACATCTATCTTATAGATGCAGAATATACCTCCAAATTCCACCAAGACTCTTAGTAAAGTAGTCTGATTAATGTTACCCGTCTATTGTCTAGATCCACATCTATCTTATAGATGCAGAATATACCTCCAAATTCCACCAAGATTCTTAGTAAAGTAGTCTGATTAATGTTACCCGTCTATTGTCTAGATCCACATCTATCTTATAGATGCAGAATATACCTCCAAATTCCACCAAGACTCTTAGTAAAGTAGTCTGATTAATGTTACCCGTCTATTGTCTAGATCCACATCTATCTTATAGATGCAGAATATACCTCCAAATTCCACCAAGACTCTTAGTAAAGTAGTCTGATTAATGTTACCCCTCTATTGTCTAGATCCACATCTATCTTATAGATGCAGAATATACCTCCAAATTCCACCAAGACTCTTAGTAAAGTAGTCTGATTAATGTTACCCGTCTATTGTCTAGATCCACATCTATCTTATAGATGCAGAATATACCTCCAAATTCCACCAAGACTCTTAGTAAAGTAGTCTGATTAATGTTACCCCTCTATTGTCTAGATCCACATCTATCTTATAGATGCAGAATATACCTCCAAATTCCACCAAGACTCTTAGTAAAGTAGTCTGATTAATGTTACCCCTCTATTGTCTAGATCCACATCTATCTTATAGATGCAGAATATACCTCCAAATTCCACCAAGACTCTTAGTAAAGTAGTCTGATTAATGTTACCCGTCTATTGTCTAGATCCACATCTATCTTATAGATGCAGAATATACCTCCAAATTCCACCAAGACTCTTAGTAAAGTAGTCTGATTAATGTTACCCGTCTATTGTCTAGATCCACATCTATCTTATAGATGCAGAATATACCTCCAAATTCCACCAAGATTCTTAGTAAAGTAGTCTGATTAATGTTACCCGTCTATTGTCTAGATCCACATCTATCTTATAGATGCAGAATATACCTCCAAATTCCACCAAGACTCTTAGTAAAGTAGTCTGATTAATGTTACCCGTCTATTGTCTAGATCCACATCTATCTTATAGATGCAGAATATACCTCCAAATTCCACCAAGACTCTTAGTAAAGTAGTCTGATTAATGTTACCCGTCTATTGTCTAGATCCACATATATCTTATAGATGCAGAATATACCTCCAAATTCCACCAAGACTCTTAGTAAAGTAGTCTGATTAATGTTACCCGTCTATTGTCTAGATCCACATCTATCTTATAGATGCAGAATATACCTCCAAATTCCACCAAGACTCTTAGTAAAGTAGTCTGATTAATGTTACCCGTCTATTGTCTAGATCCACATCTATCTTATAGATGCAGAATATACCTCCAAATTCCACCAAGACTCTTAGTAAAGTAGTCTGATTAATGTTACCCGTCTATTGTCTAGATCCACATATATCTTATAGATGCAGAATATACCTCCAAATTCCACCAAGACTCTTAGTAAAGTAGTCTGATTAATGTTACCCGTCTATTGTCTAGATCCACATATATCTTATAGATGCAGAATATACCTCCAAATTCCACCAAGACTCTTAGTAAAGTAGTCTGATTAATGTTACCCGTCTATTGTCTAGATCCACATATATCTTATAGATGCAGAATATACCTCCAAATTCCACCAAGACTCTTAGTAAAGTAGTCTGATTAATGTTACCCGTCTATTGTCTAGATCCACATCTATCTTATAGATGCAGAATATACCTCCAAATTCCACCAAGACTCTTAGTAAAGTAGTCTGATTAATGTTACCCGTCTATTGTCTAGATCCACATATATCTTATAGATGCAGAATATACCTCCAAATTCCACCAAGACTCTTAGTAAAGTAGTCTGATTAATGTTACCCGTCTATTGTCTAGATCCACATCTATCTTATAGATGCAGAATATACCTCCAAATTCCACCAAGACTCTTAGTAAAGTAGTCTGATTAATGTTACCCGTCTATTGTCTAGATCCACATATATCTTATAGATGCAGAATATACCTCCAAATTCCACCAAGACTCTTAGTAAAGTAGTCTGATTAATGTTACCCGTCTATTGTCTAGATCCACATATATCTTATAGATGCAGAATATACCTCCAAATTCCACCAAGACTCTTAGTAAAGTAGTCTGATTAATGTTACCCGTCTATTGTCTAGATCCACATATATCTTATAGATGCAGAATATACCTCCAAATTCCACCAAGACTCTTAGTAAAGTAGTCTGATTAATGTTACCCGTCTATTGTCTAGATCCACATATATCTTATAGATGCAGAATATACCTCCAAATTCCACCAAGACTCTTAGTAAAGTAGTCTGATTAATGTTACCCGTCTATTGTCTAGATCCACATATATCTTATAGATGCAGAATATACCTCCAAATTCCACCAAGACTCTTAGTAAAGTAGTCTGATTAATGTTACCCGTCTATTGTCTAGATCCACATATATCTTATAGATGCAGAATATACCTCCAAATTCCACCAAGACTCTTAGTAAAGTAGTCTGATTAATGTTACCCGTCTATTGTCTAGATCCACATCTATCTTATAGATGCAGAATATACCTCCAAATTCCACCAAGACTCTTAGTAAAGTAGTCTGATTAATGTTACCCGTCTATTGTCTAGATCCACATATATCTTATAGATGCAGAATATACCTCCAAATTCCACCAAGACTCTTAGTAAAGTAGTCTGATTAATGTTACCCGTCTATTGTCTAGATCCACATATATCTTATAGATGCAGAATATACCTCCAAATTCCACCAAGACTCTTAGTAAAGTAGTCTGATTAATGTTACCCGTCTATTGTCTAGATCCACATCTATCTTATAGATGCAGAATATACCTCCAAATTCCACCAAGACTCTTAGTAAAGTAGTCTGATTAATGTTACCCGTCTATTGTCTAGATCCACATATATCTTATAGATGCAGAATATACCTCCAAATTCCACCAAGACTCTTAGTAAAGTAGTCTGATTAATGTTACCCGTCTATTGTCTAGATCCACATATATCTTATAGATGCAGAATATACCTCCAAATTCCACCAAGACTCTTAGTAAAGTAGTCTGATTAATGTTACCCGTCTATTGTCTAGATCCACATATATCTTATAGATGCAGAATATACCTCCAAATTCCACCAAGACTCTTAGTAAAGTAGTCTGATTAATGTTACCCGTCTATTGTCTAGATCCACATCTATCTTATAGATGCAGAATATACCTCCAAATTCCACCAAGACTCTTAGTAAAGTAGTCTGATTAATGTTACCCGTCTATTGTCTAGATCCACATATATCTTATAGATGCAGAATATACCTCCAAATTCCACCAAGACTCTTAGTAAAGTAGTCTGATTAATGTTACCCCTCTATTGTCTAGATCCACATATATCTTATAGATGCAGAATATACCTCCAAATTCCACCAAGACTCTTAGTAAAGTAGTCTGATTAATGTTACCCCTCTATTGTCTAGATCCACATCTATCTTATAGATGCAGAATATACCTCCAAATTCCACCAAGACTCTTAGTAAAGTAGTCTGATTAATGTTACCCCTATATTGTCTAGATCCACATCTATCTTATAGATGCAGAATATACCTCCAAATTCCACCAAGACTCTTAGTAAAGTAGTCTGATTAATGTTACCCGTCTATTGTCTAGATCCACATCTATCTTATAGATGCAGAATATACCTCCAAATTCCACCAAGACTCTTAGTAAAGTAGTCTGATTAATGTTACCCCTCTATTGTCTAGATCCACATCTATCTTATAGATGCAGAATATACCTCCAAATTCCACCAAGACTCTTAGTAAAGTAGTCTGATTAATGTTACCCCTCTATTGTCTAGATCCACATCTATCTTATAGATGCAGAATATACCTCCAAATTCCACCAAGATTCTCTGACTTAAATGTTTGATTTCATTAAGACAATTATAATGACCCAGAAATTAATATATATGTGTAGGCCATGGGCGCCCAAGGTGTAGGCCTATAGGTTTAGGTACTTTATATCCTTTGTATAAATTGTATATACAGATTATACATACTATTAAACAGCCAGATATATTGTAATATTCCATAATAAAACTTTATATTTATAATGTTATATAAATTGTTATCATGATATATTGTGAAAGGTGTGATTACATTAATCGCCATTGATCATTAACACTAATTAATGATGTTTCTACAGGAGATAATGTTTTTTAAGAAATAATTATTCATGTTGCATGACAAGAGATTTTCCTTAAATAAAAACGAGGTCGTGATGTTGCTTGTAATAAATTAATTAACAGGTGAAATATATAACAGTCCTACTCTTTTCCAAAGTTGAGTGTGTGTGTGTGTGTGTGTGTGTGTCTTTGCATGTGAAATTTTGATAGATTTAAAATTTCACAAACACCCTTCTGAGAGGAATGCTGAACCTGAATTTTTATATTTTTCTATATTGTAGAATAGAAAAATCATGAAATTTAAATTTTATTTTTAAGTTTCATGTTGTAACTCCTACACTTTACTCGTGAATTAAATTCTCTCTCTCTCCTCTCTTTCTTCTCTCTCTCTCTCTTTATATATATATATATATATATATATATATATATATATATATATATCTTACATTTCAGTGTTACCGATAGATATCTAATTAAAGTGACTGTACTCCTAATATCACTAATAAAGGTAAAACGTAGCTTTAACATACACTTTTTTAATGACTGAAATTCTACTTATTATTTCTTCCTATGTAATTTTTCTTACATTGTTGTCTTACTTCGTTTAATACTATTTACGTATACGTCAATGATTTGTTTAATCTGAAAATATTTCTAATATTTTTTTTATTATTCGGATAAAGGTTGATTTTTTGGTTTTAATCCCTTCTGAAAAATATTCTCCCCACCGGAACGTTATCATGGCGAAGACGTAGGCGTGTGGAGTTACGTAAGGGTTGAATAAAACTTTGAAACGGATTTGCCTACAACTACAAGGGTAGGATTTGGAAAATATTTGTGTAATGCGCTCGACAATTTGTTTAGGACAATTACGGACTTTATTACGTATCAAACAGTGTGTAAAGTTATTGGAACAGGTTCTTGGAGTATGACCTAAACCGACTTCATATCCAATCCCTTGAAGGACATGTAACATAGTCGCCATGTTAAGTATTCCCCGAATGTATACTCACGTAATTGTCGGGGAAAGCAAATTAGACCTACACATGTTTACATATAGATAGGACACGTCTTTATTGCAAAGTTTTTAGTGGATAGTGTAATATAGAATACAAAATGGAGAATAAAATCAAGGAACAGATTGGAGCAGAGTGGTTCAACACGAACTTGGTGGATGTGTCATCTTTATGGCGTTTCTTTTGGAGCGTTGGGTAAAAAATTGTCTAAACGCATTATTTTGATAAGTATATATTTTTTTATTTAGAGAAAAACATAATTTCAGAAAACCAGGAACTACCTTCACCATGTGTTAGTGGAATTCTCTTAAAAACAATTCTTTTGATATAATAGCCTAGTGACTATTCCAGCGTGTCATTAAAAATACAATAGGCTCAATTACAAAAGTGACACGTTTTCCGATATCTTTGATAACAGTCGTTAATTTTTTTTTTAATAACAAATTTATTTTTAAATTCTTATTTGTTTAAAACAGTTATTACTTTAGCTTTTGTTTTTAAAAAAATGAAGTTAATGCCACACATTTAAAACAAAGGCGAAAATGATGCTTGGATAAGCTTTTATTGTAAGCACGTATAATTTTTCAGTGCCTTTTTGGGTACGAGTTATTTATCGTATTATTACGTTTCATTATTAGTTGAACTTTTATTATTGGATAAATTCCTTACATTTATATTATGTCAACAGTTTATTTTATATTATCAATGGTTTTTAATTACTTATTCAATGCTTCTTGTCATATCCCACTAATTATATGTTTAACTAGACTGGTATCATGATCTTCATGTTATCACCTATTGTTAGTACAGAGATTTGTTCCTTACGATCCAAACACCATTTCACAAAGGGAATTCGTTGTGCAACATACCTTGTATGTAACGATTAACTTTAAAATATTAGGTGTTATATAATAAACTAGTTTAATTTAATATATTTTTACTTAAAAAAATGAGACACTTTACTGTAACAAATAATTATTTATTATACGACAAAAACGTTCCATACCTGTTTAAACCTGGACAGCTACATAACAGTAAATTAGAGTAACAGTATATATAACAGAATATATAACAGTATGTATAACAATATATATAACAGTATATAAAACAGTATATATAACAGAATATATAACAGTATATATAACAGAATATATAACAGTGTACATAACAGAATATATAACAGAATATATAACAGTATATATAACAGAGTATATAACAGTATATATAACAGAGTATATAACAGTATATATAACAGTATATATAACAGTATACATAACAGTTTATATAACAGTATATATAACAGAATATATAACAGTATATATACCAGTATATATAACAGTATATATACCAGTATATATAACAGTATTTTAGAGTAACAGTATATATAACAGTATATTAGAGTAACAGTATATATAACAGAATATATAACAGAATATATAACATTATATATAACAGTATATACAACAGTATATATAACAGTATACATAACAGTATACATAACAGTTTATATAACAGTATATATAACAGTATATATACCAGTATATATAACAGTATATATACCAGTATATATAACAGTATATATACCAGTATATATAACAGTATATTAGAGTAACAGTATATATAACAGTATATTAGAGTAACAATATATATAACAGTATATATATATAACATTATATTAGAGTAACAGTATATATAACATTATATATAGCAGTATATTAGAGCAACAGTATATATAACAGTATATTAGAGTAACAGTATATATAACAGTATATATACCAGTATATATAACGGTATATATAACAGTATATATAACATTATATATACCAGTATATATAACGGTATATATAACAGTATATATACCAGTATATATAACAGAATATTAGAGTAAGAGTATATATAACAGTATATTAGAGTAACAGTATATATAAAAGAATATTAGAGTCACAGTATATATAACAGTATATTAGAGTAACAGTATATATAACAGAATATTAGAGTAACAGTTTATATAACGGTATATATAACAGTATATATAACAGTATATATAACAGAATATTAGAGTAAGAGTATATATAACAGTATATTAGAGTAACAGTATATATAACAGAATATTAGAGTCACAGTATATATAACAGTATATATAACAGTATATATACCAGTATATATAACGGTATATATAACAGTATATATACCAGTATATATAACAGTATATTAGAGTAACAGTATATATAACAGTATATATAACGGTATATATAACAGTATATATAACAGTATATATACCAGTATATATAACGG
>JBAIZL010000003.1:98474004-98479004 GCA_036971475.1 Prosapia bicincta | reverse complement strand
ATAATTACTCTAATAAAACATAAGTCTAATTGGTCACAAAAATATAAATACTCTAATTAAACTCTAGTCTACTTGGTCACAAACATATAATTACTCTAATTAAACTCAAGTCTGATTGGTCACAAAAATATAATTACTCTAATTAAACTTAAGTCTACTTGGTTACAAAAATATAATTACTCTAATTAAACTTAAGTCTACTTGGTCACAAACATACAATTACTCTAATTAAACTTTAGTCTACTTGGCAACAAACATATAATTACTCTAATTAAACTTAAGTCTACTTGGTCACAAACATATAATTACTCTAAACTTAAGTCTACTTGGTCACAAACATATAATTACTCTAAACTTAAGTCTACTTGGTCACAAACATATAATTACTCTAATTAAACTTAAGTCTACTTGGTCACAAACATATCATTACTCTAATTAAACGTAAGTCTACTTGGTCACAAACATATAATTACTCTAATTAAACTTATGTCTACTTGGTCGAAAAATATAATTACTCTAATTAAACTTAAGTTTACTTGGTCACACAAATTTAATTACTCTAATAAAACCTAAGTCTTCTTGGTCACAAAAATATAATTACTCTAATTAAACTTAAGTGTACTTGGTCACAAAAATATAATTACTCTAATAAAACCTAAGTCTACTTGGTCACAAAAATATAATTACTCTAATTAAACTTAAGTGTACTTGGTCACAAAAATATAATTACTCTAATAAAACCTAAGTCTACTTGGTCACAAAAATATAATTACTCTAATTAAACTTAAGTTTACTTGGTCACACAAATTTAATTACTCTAATAAAACCTAAGTCTACTTGGTCACAAAAATATAATTACTCTAATTAAACTTTAAGTCTACTTGGTCACAAAAATATAATTACTCTAATTAAACTTAAGTCTACTTGGTCACAAAATTATAATTACTCTAATTAAACTTAAGTTTACTTGGTCACAAAAATATAATTACTCTAAATAAACTCAGATGCGATAACTTAAATAAAAACAGTTTCCCAATATAATATAAACAAGTATTATAATCGTATAAATAAAGTTTATTATTATCAATGAATTACTCTTAAAACATTATTTGACCATTTCTTTTCACCATTCTCGCAAAGCATCGTTCTAATCAAACATTTATTATATTCGCAACATGACAGTTTTCACCTAAGGTCATTTTCAATGTAACTAAATAATCGAAATAAATATATTCACGCTTCGTTCAATGAATTTTACCATTTACAATTATAATTAGAGGGAAAAAAATAATGAGGAAACCACAGTATTTTTGGAGGAAGGTAATTAACCGCAAAGAAGAAAGGTGGTTGGCCACAAGATAGGAAGATACACGTAACTTACATCTTAGCAGATTAAATAATGGTTCAATGAGCTGAAAATAAGTTATTTTCTCAACTCGACATAGATAATATTCACTGCAAATTAATGTCAAATATTCAGATTTATCTATGACAGATAAATCCATATTTTATAAAATCTGTCTTCGGATTTGTGTTGTTGTATGGCAAATAAATCACTATTTTATTCAAGAAATAGCTCTCATAAAGCCAAAGCAGGCTCCATAAACCTTCTAAAATCATAAACTAGAAATCCAGAATTTTTGTATGTGTTCTTTGGATCTTGTAAGCTACACGTTCTATAGAAAAGGTCTTGTTAAACAAATCTTTGGTCAATTAGTTTTTTTCTCAGCCAGTTTCATGATTTTCTTTCTTCATTAACTTTTCAAATATTCATTTTACTTTTTGTAACATATTTAGAGCCTGCTCCCTTAAAAGGGATGACATTATAACCAGTAGAGTTTAGATACAATAATTCACTTTGTAAAATTTTAAGAGTGAAATTTAGTCCACAAAACGTAGTCATGACTAACAAGCTTAATAAAGACAATGGTAATGTGGGATGAAAATATGTAAACCAAGAAACTATTATCCATAGGTTTTTTACCTGCAGGTGAGCAGGAGTAACATTCGCTTGCGTATAAACACAACAATTACAAGACGTAGTCAGTTACCAGTTAGAATATCTTACATAAGTTAATTAAGTGCTCATATTCTATATAAAATATTCATCATTGTAAGTTATTAGAAAAGGTTTGTATGTTATTTTAAATAAATGCAAGAATTATAACAATGGGGTTGTAAAACGTGAATATTTTGAACAGATAGTAAATGAGAAGCCCTTGCTAAACCGGGAGTTGTGTACCTGTATACACTTGTAATGTCGTGGAGAAGTAGCCTTTTTGTACTTTAATTTTAGTTTGGAATATTTCCTTTAGCTACAGAATGATCTATTGGTTCCTTGGCACAAAAACATATAACTACGGAATATTCAGGTTTGGAAAAGTTAGCTTATGTTTACAGTCTGGACAAATGCTGCTGCAATCTCCAGTCTTGAAATATTTTTATGATGGGTTAACAACGTCTTTATTAATTTTATTTGCAATTTATTAGGATGCAATTGTCTCAGTGAATCACTATATTTTTAAAATTTACTAGCTAACAACTAGTTAATTCTATTGATCGTAATCGCTTATCTGGATTAGTTAGTAGACGTAACTAATTATTAAAACTACCGCAGAGCTATTTATCATTTATATCTTGTAACTATTTATAGTTAATGCTGTGTAATTATCATTAATACCGCAAAAATATTTATCACTTATGTCTTGTAACAATCTATAGTTAATGCTGTCCTACTATTTATCATCATGAGAACGTAAATATTTAAAGATAATGCTGTGTAATTATCACTATTACTGTATAAACATTTATCATTTACCTATTGTAATAATCTATAGTTAATGCTGTCTCCCTCTTTATCATCGTTGGAGCGTAACAATTTAAGGTATATGGTTTGTTATTATCATTAATACAGTATAAACATTTATCATTTTTGTCTTGTAACAATCTATAGTTAATGCTGCCTTTCTCTTTATCATCGTTGGAGTATAACAATTTATGGTATATGGTTTGTTAAAATTATCAATAATACTGTATATACATTTATCTGTAACAATCTATAGTTAATGCTGTCCTCCTCTTTATCATCGTTGGAGTTTAACAATTTATGGTATATGGTTTGTTAAAATTATCAATAATACTGTATATACATTTATCTGTAACAATCTATAGTTAATGCTGCCTTTCTCTTTATCATCGTTGGAGTATAACAATTTATGGTATATGGTTTGTTAAAATTATCAATAATACTGTATATACATTTATCTGTAACAATCTATAGTTAATGCTGCCTTTCTCTTTATCATCGTTGGAGTATAACAATTTATGGTATATGGTTTGTTAAAATTATCAATAATACTGTATATACATTTATCTGTAACAATCTATAGTTAATGCTGCCTTTCTCTTTATCATCGTTGGAGTATAACAATTTATGGTATATGGTTTGTTAAAATTATCAATAATACTGTATATACATTTATCTGTAACAATCTATAGTTAATGCTGTCCTCCTATTTATCATCGTTGGAGTATAACAATTTATGGTATATGGTTTGTTAAAATTATCAATAATACTGTATATACATTTATCTGTAACAATCTATAGTTAATGCTGCCTTTCTCTTTATCATCGTTGGAGTATAACAATTTATGGTATATAGTTTGTTAAAATTATCAATAATACTGTATATACATTTATCTGTAACAATCTATAGTTAATGCTGCCCTCCTCTTTATCATCGTTGGAGTATAACAATTTATGGTATATGGTTTGTTATTATTATCATTAATATGTATAAACATTTATCATTTATGTCTTATACCAATCTATAGTTAATGCTGTCCTCCTCTTTATCATCGTTGGAGCGTAACAATTTATAGTATATGGTTTCTTATTATTATCATTAATACTGCATAAATATTTATCAGTAACAATATATAGTTAATGCTGTCCTCCTCTTTATCATCGTTGGAGCGTAACAATTTATGGTATATGGTTTGTTATTTTTATCATTAATACTGCATAAACATTTATCAGTAACAATCTATAGTTAATGCTGTCCCCCTCTTTATCATCGTTGGAGCGTAACAATTTATGGTATATGGTTTGTTATTATTATCATTAATACTGCATAAACATTTATCAGTAACAATATATAGTTAATGCTGTCCTCCTCTTTATCATCACAAAACTTTATATAGACTTATAGTGTTGATTCTTTACTTTGTAGTAAAATCGAGAATCCATCACCATTTATTGGAGCATAACGAAATCACCGATGTTTTCTTTCACCGCAAAATTTAGAGAAAATATTCCACCAGAAATCTCAAATGTCATCAAATCTTAATATTCCCTACATATTACCGCTCTTACACTACTGTCAGGAATCAGCTGTAGAACACATGCTTGTCATTCTTAGAATATTTTGTTACCGAGAAGAAAGTATAGAAAGCTGTTGGCAGACCTGGTCCCAGGTGCTGTCCTGGTTGCATAAATGCACACAACAACACTCCTAGGATGGAATGTGCGTGTCATTGATACGGGAGCAAATATAAAACTATCTGATAAGAATCAATTGAATAGTTTGAATAAAAGATCAAATTTCAGTTCACTTAACATAAAATATAAAATCACCAAGTTAAATACCTACAATCTTGTATTTGTTTTCCATGTTCTACGGTGTAAGAATTTACAAGACTCCAAGTTTGTTTCCTCTAAGAATAGAGTTTTCTATATGAATATGACTATTCAGTATTATTGAATTATAAACAAGCCAGCATATTGAACTCTATATTTGGAGTATATATTAAATTAGAAAAGTAAAGAATTAAACAGTAGAACAGTAGTTCTATAAGAAAATGCAACGATTTTCCTCCCAACCTGTGATTTTGTAATAACATGTTTCCTTGTCTAACCAAAGAGTTGTTATTTGAGAATAATCCGCTTAATTAGGGGTTTTCCCACGGAATTATTTATGATTGAATGTTATATTATACGA
>JBAIZL010000003.1:98439004-98469004 GCA_036971475.1 Prosapia bicincta | reverse complement strand
TATAATTAATTTTATCAACAGTTTTCTTTTTATAGCCATTCTCAATTGCAATTTGATAGATAATGTTTTTCTCTCTTATCTTGTTTTCATTATTCATAGGTAATTTATGTAATCTATATAATAAATTGTATAATGCAGCCATTTTTTGATTATACGGATGGTTAGAATTATTAGGGATAATTTGGTTAGTTTGTGTCGGTTTACGATATATGTTAAATTTAAATTTATTAATATGTCGTATAATTGTTATATCTAGAAAATTGATCTTATTATTTTTCTCCATTTCATAAGTAAAATTAATATTTTTATTTATCATATTTATTTTATCTAAAATAGTTATTAAGTTTATACCATTATTATTAGATACATATAAACCATCATCTACATATCTAAACCAATAACCGTTTTTATCAAATGTCTGTATAATTTTATTCATTTTATCATCTATATATTGTAAAAATATTTCAGATATTATATTCGATAAGGGAGAACCCATGGCAAGACCATCTTCCTGTTTGTAAATTTTATTATTATATGAAAAATATTTTTGATTTAATATTATTTTTAATGTATATAATATATTTTATAATATATATATATATATATATATATATATATATATATATATATATATATATATATATTATAATATAATACTTTGAAATACTTTATTATACTTTAAAATATATTATGTATATAGGCTATATATTTAAATATATATATATATAATATACATATATTTTTAATATATATATATATATATATATATATATATAAATATCGCAATATGTTTTCTTGTGTATTAATAAAGAACAAAAGTCAAAATACAAATACAAGAATTATATTTGAATTTACAATTCAAAGCTTTTCGTTGGCTAACAGTACCAACATCATCAGGAATATTAAACAATTAAAAAAACATATGTCAAAATTATATGACATATGTTTTTTTAAT
Source organism: Prosapia bicincta (assembly GCA_036971475.1). Classification (NCBI taxonomy): domain Eukaryota; kingdom Metazoa; phylum Arthropoda; class Insecta; order Hemiptera; family Cercopidae; genus Prosapia; species Prosapia bicincta. The sequence goes on along the minus strand of JBAIZL010000003.1, from coordinate 98,468,049 downwards.
TGTTTAATATTCCTGATGATGTTGGTACTGTTAGCCAACGAAAAGCTTTGAATTGTAAATTCAAATATAATTCTTGTATTTGTATTTTGACTTTTGTTCTTTATATATATATATATATATAATATAATTTAAAGTTTATATAGGACAAACTAAGAAAAAACTTAAAGATAGATATAAAGAGCATTTTAATGCATATAAAAAGCCAGACATTTATAAATCAAATTTTGCTAGTCATTGTATTAATAATAATCACTTATTTCCTAATATAGATAATATGATACTTATAAAAGAAATTAACAAAGGCCTGAGAATGAATATTTATGAAGCTTTAGAAATACATAAATATAATACTAATAATGAGTTGATAAATGAACAAATACAAGTAAAATCTAAATCCGATAATATATTTAGTGTTTGTAATGTTAGGGCAGCAAAATAAAAAATAAAAAATTTTAACAACATTGTAATTGATTTGGCATAACTATTTATTTGATCTAATTTGAACATATGTTAATTTTAATTGTTTAATATTCCTGATGATGTTGGTACTGTTAGCCAACGAAAAGCTTTGAATTGTAAATTCAATTATAATTCTTTTATTTGTATTTAGACTTTTGTTCTTTATTAATATACAAGAAAACATATTGCGATATTTATATATATATATATATATATATATATATATATATATTAAATATGGTGATACGTTTTCTTGTAATATAGTTAATAAATTTAAAATATTTCAAAAAAAGAATAATTTTAATGAATATATTTATTCAAAGCTTTTCGCCGATAAAATAGTACCAGCATCTTCAGGAAAATAATTAACTAATAAAATACTTTTACAAAATTAAATCATATGTACTACCTGATTTAATTTTGTAGTACATATGATTTAATTTTGTAAAATTATTTTATTACATTATTATTTTCCTGACGATGCTGATACTATTTTATCGGCGAAAAGCTTTGAAAAAATATATTCATTAAAAGTATTCTTGTTTTTGAAATATTTTTAATTTATTAAATAAATAAATATATATATATATATATATATATATATATATATATATATATATATATATATATATATATATATGTTCAACTTTTTTTACCATAACATATATGTCATTATGTTCGGATAATTATCGACAAATTCAATTTGCTCAGTCTATGTGGTAAGTAATTATTTCGAATTTACTTCTTATAAATATTTTAATAGTTTTTAAAATTGGGAAGTATTTGTCAAAACGCAGTGTATGTTTAGGATATCCAATCTAAAACAATTTTTTACATATGGTTTGTTTTATAAATTTTAGTTTGTATATTCTGTAAATTGTATAAATTTGTGTATTTTCAATTATTATTTTTAATAAATTGGAGCTATCCCTCATAACCTTTGTAGATTGTTTGATGTATTTTTAATTTCTTCACTAATTGGTAATAATTTTATGATACTTATTAATCTCATTTGCCTATGAAGAGAATATCTTATCAAACGAAAGTATGTTTTAACATTTTGTAGTATTCGAACTATTCAAGCGTATATATAATATTTTAAAATTTACAAAAACATTGGTAAATATTAAAACAATCGTTTACATAATGGGACAGTTTCAAAATTTATCAGCAATTAATTAAATGTTTTTTCGGCCCATAAGCTAAAACCATGTCTCTAAACAAAAATTAAATTGAATTTATTTTAATAAACAAAGCCATTTAAATCCTAAAAATGTACACATGATCGTAATCAACGAAGTCAAAGTGTATAGGTTAATATTATAATCTATAATAATTCATAAGTGTATGCTTTGGTTTTTGGTTAATATTTTCCTATTATATTTCCGGATTTATGACTCCTTATAGGTGTTCCAACAATATATTACCGGATGTATGACTCCCTATAGGCGTTCCAACAATATATTACCGGATGTATGACTCCCTATAGGTGTTACAACAATATATTACCGGATGTATAACTCCCTATAGGTGTTCCAAAAATATATTTCCGGATGTATGACTCCCTATAGGTGTTCCAACAATATATTACCGGATGTATGACTCCCTATAGGTGTTCCAAAATATATTTCCGAATGTATGACTCCCTATAAGTGTTCCAACAATATATTTCCGGATGTATGACACCCTATAGGTGTTCCAACAATATATTTCCGGTTGTATAACTCCCTATAGGTGTTCCAAAAATATATTTCCGGATGTATGACTCCCTATAGGTGTTCCAACAATATATTTCCGGATGTATGACACCCTATAGGTGTTCCAACAATATATTTTCGGATGTATGACTCCTTATAGGTGATCCAACAATATATTTCCGGATGTATGACTCCTTATAGGTTATCCAACAATATATTTCCGGATGTATGACTCCTTATAGGTGTTCCAACAATATATTTCCGGATGTATGACTCCCTATAGGTGTTCCAACAATATATTTCCGGATGTATGACTCCCTATAGGTGTTTCTACAATATATTTCCGGATGTATGACTCCCTATAGGTGTTCCAACAATATATTTCCGGATGTATGACACCCTTTAGGAGTTCCAAAAATATATTTCTGGATATATGACTCCTTATAGGTGTTCCAACAATATATTTCCGGATGCATGACACCCTATAGGTGTTCCAACGATATATTTCCGGATGTATGGCACCCTATAGGTGTTCCAAAAATATATTTCTGGATGTATGACACCCTATAGGTGTTCCAACAATATATTTCCGGATGTATGACTCCCTATAGGTGTTCCAACAATATATTTCCGGATGTATGACACCCTATAGGTGTTCCAAAAATATATTTCTGGATGTATGACACCCTATAGGTGTTCCAACAATATATTTCCGGATGTATGGCTCCCTATAGGTGTTCCAACAATATATTTCCGGTTGTATGACTCCCTATAGGTGTTCCAACAATATATTTCCGGATGTATGACACCCTATAGGTGTTCAAACAATATATTTCCGGGTGTATGACACAATTTATGTGTTCCAACAATATATTTCCGGATGTATGACTCCCTATAGGTGTTCCAACAATATATTTCCGGATGTATGTCTCCCTATAGGTGTTCCAAAAATATATTTCCGAATGTATGACTCCACATAGGTGTTCCAACATTATATTTCCAGATGTATGACTCCCTATAGGTGTTCCAAAAATATATTTTCGAATGTAAGACTCCCTATAGGTGTTCCAACAATATATTTCCGGATGTATTACTCCCTATAGGTGTTCCAACAATATATTTCCGGATGTATAACTCCCTATAGGTGTTCCAACAATATATTTCCGGATGTATGACTCCCTATAGGTGTTCCAACAATATATTTCCCGATGTATAACTCCCTATAGGTGTTCCAAAAATATATTTCCTAATGTATGACTCCCTATAGGTGTTCCAACAATATATTTACGGATGTATGACTCCCTATAGGTGTTCCAACAATATATTTCCGAATGTATGACACTCTATAGGTGTTCCAAAAATATATTTCCGGATGTATGACTCCCTATAGGTGTTCCAACAATATATTTCCGGATGTATGACTCCCTAAAGGTGTTCCAACAATTTATTTCCTGATGTGTGACTCCCTATAGGTGTTCCAAAAATATATTTACGGATTTCTGACTCCCTATAGGTGTTCCAAAAATATATTTCCGGATGTGTGACTCCCTATAGGTGTTTCAACAATATATTTCCGGATGTATGACTCCCTATAGGTGTTCCAAAAATATATTTCCGGATGTATGACTCCCTATAGGTGTTCCAAAAATATATTTCCGGATGTATGACTCCCTATAGGTGTTCCAAAAATATATTTCCGGATGTATGACTCCCTATAGGTGTTCCAACAATATATTTCCGGATGTATGACTCCCTATAGGTGTTCCAACAATATACTTCCGGATGTATGACTCCCTATAGGTGTTCCAAAAATATATTTCCGGATGTATGACTCCCTATAGGTGTTCCAAAAATATATTTCCGGATGTATGGCTCCTTATAGGTGTTCCAAAAATATATTTCCGGATGTATGTCTCCTTATAGGTGTTCCAAAAATATATTTCCGAATGTATGACTCCACATAGGTGTTCCAACATTATATTTCCAGATGTATGACTCCCTATAGGTGTTCCAAAAATATATTTCCGGATGTATGACTCCCTATAGGTGTTCCAAAAATATATTTCCGGATGTATGACTCCCTATAGGTGTTCCAACAATATATTTCCGGATGTATAACTCCCTATAGGTGTTCCAAAAATATATTTCCTAATGTATGACTCCCTATAGGTGTTCCAACAATATATTTACGGATGTATGACTCCCTATAGGTGTTCCAAAAATATATTTCCGGATGTATGACTCCCTATAGGTGTTCCAAAAATATATTTCCGGATGTATGATTCCCTATAGGTGTTCCAACAATATATTTCCGGATGTATAACTCCCTATAGGTGTTCCAAAAATATATTTCCTAATGTATGACTCCCTATAGGTGTTCCAACAATATATTTACGGATGTATGACTCCCTATAGGTGTTCCAAAAATATATTTCCGGATGTATTACTCCCTATAGGTGTTCCAACAATATATTTCCGGATGTATGACACCCTATAGGTGTTCCAACAATATATTTCCGGATGTATGACACCCTATAGGTGTTCCAACAATATATTTCCGGATGTATGACTCCCTATAGGTGTTTCAACAATATATTTCCGGATGTATGACACCCTATAGGTGTTCCAACAATATATTTCCGGATGTATGACTCTCTATAGGTGTTCCAACAATATATTTCCGGATGTATGACACCCTATAGGTGTTCCAACAATATATTTCCGGATGTATGACTCCCTATAGGTGTTCCAACAATATATTTCCGGATGTATGACTCCCTATAGGTGTTCCAACAATATATTTCCGAATGTATGACTCCCTATAGGTGTTCCAACAATATATTTCCGGATGTATGACTCCCTATAGGTGTTCCAACAATATATTTCCAGGTGTATGACTCCCTACAGGTGTTCCAACAATATATTTCCGGATGTATGACTCCCTATAGGTGCTCCAACAATATATTTCCGTGTGTGTGTGTTTAATTTAACTACTTTTTCGTTTATGACCAATTATCGATCACACAATCAAACAATTAATATAAAAAACATTTTCAAGTCAATGCCTACTTAAATCAACAAAGATATACCTTATTTTAGTCTCTTTTTATTTTATAATTACAATTAATATAAATATGTATATACATATGTCCCAATAACAATATGAAGTAACAAATTAGAAAGAGAATGTCTTCATTATTTTCAATTTTCGTTTCTATTTATGGTGTTGAACTTTAATTTTTGTTTGTTACTATTTATAAGTTTTTTTTCATCGCCTGCATTGTGTTGTAGTTTCTTTTCGCTTTGCTTTCTCATTGTCCGTTTGTGAAGTAAGTTTCGATACTGTTAATCCAGTTTGTTTAGTTTATTCTTTCCATTCATTTTTAATCCTGGAACATTATTTATTGTGTGCTAACCATGACAATAATTTAAGGTTGTGCAATGGAAGTTTCAACAACAACCAGATGGGGACAAAAGAAAGGTTCATATACATCTTTTGAGAAATACATTTCTAGCTATGGGGAAATTGGCGCTGTGCCAAAGTGCTAGACTTCAAACACAAAGTTACTCAGTTCGAATCCGACCTAAGCCCACAATTTTTTTATAATTTAATAAATAATTAAATAATTATTGAAAATAGGGTATTAACATCAATTATCATCCCACTATAGGTTAAAAAAATGTATTTGAAATTAATTGGATGAATAAAAACCATTTTATAAGCGATTGAAAATTTGTACTTTATATATTGAAGGGGAGTGTGAGCTAATGGAGGGAATTGAGAAAAGGATATGATTAGTCTTAAAACATTTCCTACTCTCCATTCCAATTTTATTATGTTCCTCCTAAATAGCAAACTAATATATTTTTTATAAAGTCTAATAAACAACGCCTAAATTTACAAATTTCAAAAGAACAATAATTTTACAAAAGTAGCCCCACATTTATATGTAGTGTGACAATGACACAATTAGTAGTTAGTGAAGAGGGCACATAGAGCAATGGTTTAGAACTAATCAGAGGTTTTTAAAAATAATATGACCTATAATTATTATTGGTCATCAAGCTGTATATTAGTCCATTTGGTTTTAAAGTTCAATCTATTTATAGGCTCGCTTTAAACAATTTTAATAAGATAAACAATGATGCATATTACAAAATGAAGTAAAAATATTAAAAACATCATTTTATTAATAAATTACATTCTTACATTAAAGGTTTCATGAATGATTGTCTTAAGAATTATAAACTCAACTGTAGGTATACGCTGTCGTATTAGGACAGCTTAGAGTAGAGGATTCCAAGCGAACAAGAAATGTTGGATTAAAGCTTGTTTTTTTAAACCGTTATTTTATTTAGAATTACATTGGCGTTTCTGCAAAAAGGAAACAGCTTCGTATGAAATATGTCGAGCAATCTTCGTCGGATTGATGTTGTAGGCCATTTGTTTTTGGTACGAGTGGTAAGCGGCAGGAATGTGAAGGGGGACAGGATAGGATGAAGCACATGTTTACAGAAAATGTATCTCCACTTGTTTTTCATTTTCAACACGTAACCTTTAAATTTAATAACGTTAACATCTATATTGCGACTGTAACAGACAACAATGTTCTACCATTAGGCTTATTCTTGGCAATTCTTTGCTTTAACATGTTTTTGTAAAATGCCGATAGAACAATTAATTAAAGCAAAACGAATCGTTTTTAAGTGCTGAAAGTACGTTATACGAGACATTCTATCAGACAACCTAGAACTGCAAATAATGTTCTGCCATTAGGCTTATTCTTGGCAATTCTTTGCTTTAACATGTTTTTGTAAAATGCCGATAGAACAATTAATTAAAGCAAAACGAATCGTTTTTAAGTGCTGAAAGTACGTTATACGAGACATTCTATCAGACAACCTAGAACTGCAAATAATGTTCTGCCATTAGGCTTATTCTTGGCAATTCTTTGCTTTAACATGTTTTTGTAAAATGCCGATAGAACAATTAATTAAAGCAAAACGAATCGTTTTTAAGTGCTGAAAGTACGTTATACGAGACATTCTATCAGACAACCTAGAACTGCAAATAATGTTCTGCCATTAGGCTTATTCTTGGCAATTCTTTGCTTTAACATGTTTTTGTAAAATGCCGATAGAACAATTAATTAAAGCAAAACGAATCGTTTTTAAGTGCTGAAAGTACGTTATACGAGACACTCTAACAGACTACCTAGAACTGCAGATAATGTTCTGCCATTAGGCTTATTCTTGGCAATTCTTTGCTTTAACATGTTTTTGTAAAATGCCGATAGAACAATTAATTATACCAAAACGAATCGTTTTTAAGTGCTGAAAGTACGTTATACGAGACACTCTAACAGACTACCTAGAACTGCAGATAATGTTCTGCCATTAGGCTTATTCTTGGCAATTCTTTGCTTTAACACGTTTTTGTAAAATGCCGATAGAACAATTAATTAAACCAAAACGAATCGTTTTTAAGTGCTGAAAGTACGTTATACGAGACACTCTAACAGACTACCTAGAACTGCAGATAATGTTCTGCCATTAGGCTTATTCTTGGCAATTCTTTGCTTTAACACGTTTTTGTAAAATGCCGATAGAACAATTAATTAAACCAAAACGAATCGTTTTTAAGTGCTGAAAGTACGTTATACGAGACACTCTAACAGACTACCTAGAACTGCAGATAATGTTCTGCCATTAGGCTTATTCTTGGCAATTCTTTGCTTTAACATGTTTTTGTAAAATGCCGATAGAACAATTAATTATACCAAAACGAATCGTTTTTAAGTGCTGAAAGTACGTTATACGAGACACTCTAACAGACTACCTAGAACTGCAGATAATGTTCTGCCATTAGGCTTATTCTTGGCAATTCTTTGCTTTAACACGTTTTTGTAAAATGCCGATAGAACAATTAATTAAACCAAAACGAATCGTTTTTAAGTGCTGAAAGTACGTTATACGAGACACTCTAACAGACTACCTAGAACTGCAGATAATGTTCTGCCATTAGGCTTATTCTTGGCAATTCTTTGCTTTAACACGTTTTTGTAAAATGCCGATAGAACAATTAATTAAACCAAAACGAATCGTTTTTAAGTGCTGAAAGTACGTTATACGAGACACTCTAACAGACTACCTAGAACTGCAGATAATGTTCTGCCATTAGGCTTATTCTTGGCAATTCTTTGCTTTAACACGTTTTTGTAAAATGCCGATAGAACAATTAATTAAACCAAAACGAATCGTTTTTAAGTGCTGAAAGTACGTTATACGAGACACTCTAACAGACTACCTAGAACTGCAGATAATGTTCTGCCATTAGGCTTATTCTTGGCAATTCTTTGCTTTAACACGTTTTTGTAAAATGCCGATAGAACAATTAATTAAACCAAAACGAATCGTTTTTAAGTGCTGAAAGTACGTTATACGAGACACTCTAACAGACTACCTAGAACTGCAGATAATGTTCTGCCATTAGGCTTATTCTTGGCAATTCTTTGCTTTAACACGTTTTTGTAAAATGCCGATAGAACAATTAATTAAACCAAAACGAATCGTTTTTAAGTGCTGAAAGTACGTTATACGAGACACTCTAACAGACTACCTAGAACTGCAGATAATGTTCTGCCATTAGGCTTATTCTTGGCAATTCTTTGCTTTAACACGTTTTTGTATAATGCCGATAGAACAATTAATTAAACCAAAACGAATCGTTTTTAAGTGCTGAAAGTACGTTATACGAGACACTCTAACAGACTACCTAGAACTGCAGATAATGTTCTGCCATTAGGCTTATTCTTGGCAATTCTTTGCTTTAACACGTTTTTGTAAAATGCCGATAGAACAATTAATTAAACCAAAACGAATCGTTTTTAAGTGCTGAAAGTACGTTATACGAGACACTCTAACAGACTACCTAGAACTGCAGATAATGTTCTGCCATTAGGCTTATTCTTGGCAATTCTTTGCTTTAACACGTTTTTGTAAAATGCCGATAGAACAATTAATTAAACCAAAACGAATCGTTTTTAAGTGCTGAAAGTACGTTATACGAGACACTCTAACAGACTACCTAGAACTGCAGATAATGTTCTGCCATTAGGCTTATTCTTGGCAATTCTTTGCTTTAACACGTTTTTGTAAAATGCCGATAGAACAATTAATTAAACCAAAACGAATCGTTTTTAAGTGCTGAAAGTACGTTATACGAGACACTCTAACAGACTACCTAGAACTGCAGATAATGTTCTGCCATTAGGCTTATTCTTGGCAATTCTTTGCTTTAACACGTTTTTGTATAATGCCGATAGAACAATTAATTAAACCAAAACGAATCGTTTTTAAGTGCTGAAAGTACGTTATACGAGACACTCTAACAGACTACCTAGAACTGCAGATAATGTTCTGCCATTAGGCTTATTCTTGGCAATTCTTTGCTTTAACACGTTTTTGTAAAATGCCGATAGAACAATTAATTAAACCAAAACGAATCGTTTTTAAGTGCTGAAAGTACGTTATACGAGACACTCTAACAGACTACCTAGAACTGCAGATAATGTTCTGCCATTAGGCTTATTCTTGGCAATTCTTTGCTTTAACACGTTTTTGTATAATGCCGATAGAACAATTAATTAAACCAAAACGAATCGTTTTTAAGTGCTGAAAGTACGTTATACGAGACACTCTAACAGACTACCTAGAACTGCAGATAATGTTCTGCCATTAGGCTTATTCTTGGCAATTCTTTGCTTTAACACGTTTTTGTATAATGCCGATAGAACAATTAATTAAACCAAAACGAATCGTTTTTAAGTGCTGAAAGTACGTTATACGAGACACTCTAACAGACTACCTAGAACTGCAGATAATGTTCTGCCATTAGGCTTATTCTTGGCAATTCTTTGCTTTAACACGTTTTTGTATAATGCCGATAGAACAATTAATTAAACCAAAACGAATCGTTTTTAAGTGCTGAAAGTACGTTATACGAGACACTCTAACAGACTACCTAGAACTGCAAATAATGTTCTGCCATTAGGCTTATTCTTGGCAATTCTTTGCTTTAACACGTTTTTGTATAATGCCGATAGAACAATTAATTAAACCAAAACGAATCGTTTTTAAGTGCTGAAAGTACGTTATACGAGACACTCTAACAGACTACCTAGAACTGCAGATAATGTTCTGCCATTAGGCTTATTCTTGGCAATTCTTTGCTTTAACACGTTTTTGTATAATGCCGATAGAACAATTAATTAAACCAAAACGAATCGTTTTTAAGTGCTGAAAGTACGTTATACGAGACACTCTAACAGACTACCTAGAACTGCAGATAATGTTCTGCCATTAGGCTTATTCTTGGCAATTCTTTGCTTTAACACGTTTTTGTATAATGCCGATAGAACAATTAATTAAACCAAAACGAATCGTTTTTAAGTGCTGAAAGTACGTTATACGAGACACTCTAACAGACTACCTAGAACTGCAAATAATGTTCTGCCATTAGGCTTATTCTTGGCAATTCTTTGCTTTAACACGTTTTTGTATAATGCCGATAGAACAATTAATTAAACCATAACGAATCGTTTTTAAGTGCTGAAAGTACGTTATACGAGACACTCTAACAGACTACCTAGAACTGCAGATAATGTTCTGCCATTAGGCTTATTCTTGGCAATTCTTTGCTTTAACACGTTTTTGTATAATGCCGATAGAACAATTAATTAAACCAAAACGAATCGTTTTTAAGTGCTGAAAGTACGTTATACGAGACACTCTAACAGACTACCTAGAACTGCAGATAATGTTCTGCCATTAGGCTTATTCTTGGCAATTCTTTGCTTTAACACGTTTTTGTATAATGCCGATAGAACAATTAATTAAACCAAAACGAATCGTTTTTAAGTGCTGAAAGTACGTTATACGAGACACTCTAACAGACTACCTAGAACTGCAAATAATGTTCTGCCATTAGGCTTATTCTTGGCAATTCTTTGCTTTAACACGTTTTTGTATAATGCCGATAGAACAATTAATTAAACCAAAACGAATCGTTTTTAAGTGCTGAAAGTACGTTATACGAGACACTCTAACAGACTACCTAGAACTGCAAATAATGTTCTGCCATTAGGCTTATTCTTGGCAATTCTTTGCTTTAACACGTTTTTGTATAATGCCGATAGAACAATTAATTAAACCAAAACGAATCGTTTTTAAGTGCTGAAAGTACGTTATACGAGACACTCTAACAGACTACCTAGAACTGCAGATAATGTTCTGCCATTAGGCTTATTCTTGGCAATTCTTTGCTTTAACACGTTTTTGTAAAATGCCGATAGAACAATTAATTAAACCAAAACGAATCGTTTTTAAGTGCTGAAAGTACGTTATACGAGACACTCTAACAGACTACCTAGAACTGCAGATAATGTTCTGCCATTAGGCTTATTCTTGGCAATTCTTTGCTTTAACACGTTTTTGTATAATGCCGATAGAACAATTAATTAAACCAAAACGAATCGTTTTTAAGTGCTGAAAGTACGTTATACGAGACACTCTAACAGACTACCTAGAACTGCAGATAATGTTCTGCCATTAGGCTTATTCTTGGCAATTCTTTGCTTTAACACGTTTTTGTAAAATGCCGATAGAACAATTAATTAAACCAAAACGAATCGTTTTTAAGTGCTGAAAGTACGTTATACGAGACACTCTAACAGACTACCTAGAACTGCAGATAATGTTCTGCCATTAGGCTTATTCTTGGCAATTCTTTGCTTTAACACGTTTTTGTATAATGCCGATAGAACAATTAATTAAACCAAAACGAATCGTTTTTAAGTGCTGAAAGTACGTTATACGAGACACTCTAACAGACTACCTAGAACTGCAGATAATGTTCTGCCATTAGGCTTATTCTTGGCAATTCTTTGCTTTAACACGTTTTTGTATAATGCCGATAGAACAATTAATTAAACCAAAACGAATCGTTTTTAAGTGCTGAAAGTACGTTATACGAGACACTCTAACAGACTACCTAGAACTGCAGATAATGTTCTGCCATTAGGCTTATTCTTGGCAATTCTTTGCTTTAACACGTTTTTGTATAATGCCGATAGAACAATTAATTAAACCAAAACGAATCGTTTTTAAGTGCTGAAAGTACGTTATACGAGACACTCTAACAGACTACCTAGAACTGCAAATAATGTTCTGCCATTAGGCTTATTCTTGGCAATTCTTTGCTTTAACACGTTTTTGTATAATGCCGATAGAACAATTAATTAAACCAAAACGAATCGTTTTTAAGTGCTGAAAGTACGTTATACGAGACACTCTAACAGACTACCTAGAACTGCAGATAATGTTCTGCCATTAGGCTTATTCTTGGCAATTCTTTGCTTTAACACGTTTTTGTAAAATGCCGATAGAACAATTAATTAAACCAAAACGAATCGTTTTTAAGTGCTGAAAGTACGTTATACGAGACACTCTAACAGACTACCTAGAACTGCAGATAATGTTCTGCCATTAGGCTTATTCTTGGCAATTCTTTGCTTTAACACGTTTTTGTATAATGCCGATAGAACAATTAATTAAACCAAAACGAATCATTTTTAAGTGCTGAAAGTACGTTATACGAGACACTCTAACAGACAACCTAGAACTGCAAATAATGTTCTGCCATTAGGCTTATTCTTGGCAATTCTTTGCTTTAACACGTTTTTGTATAATGCCGATAGAACAATTAATTAAACCAAAACGAATCGTTTTTAAGTGCTGAAAGTACGTTATACGAGACACTCTAACAGACTACCTAGAACTGCAGATAATGTTCTGCCATTAGGCTTATTCTTGGCAATTCTTTGCTTTAACACGTTTTTGTATAATGCCGATAGAACAATTAATTAAACCAAAACGAATCGTTTTTAAGTGCTGAAAGTACGTTATACGAGACACTCTAACAGACTACCTAGAACTGCAGATAATGTTCTGCCATTAGGCTTATTCTTGGCAATTCTTTGCTTTAACACGTTTTTGTATAATGCCGATAGAACAATTAATTAAACCAAAACGAATCGTTTTTAAGTGCTGAAAGTACGTTATACGAGACACTCTAACAGACTACCTAGAACTGCAGATAATGTTCTGCCATTAGGCTTATTCTTGGCAATTCTTTGCTTTAACACGTTTTTGTATAATGCCGATAGAACAATTAATTAAACCAAAACGAATCGTTTTTAAGTGCTGAAAGTACGTTATACGAGACACTCTAACAGACTACCTAGAACTGCAGATAATGTTCTGCCATTAGGCTTATTCTTGGCAATTCTTTGCTTTAACATGTTTTTGTAAAATGCCGATAGAACAATTAATTAAACCAAAACGAATCGTTTTTAAGTGCTGAAAGTACGTTATACGAGACACTCTAACAGACTACCTAGAACTGCAAATAATGTTCTGCCATTAGGCTTATTCTTGGCAATTCTTTGCTTTAACACGTTTTTGTAAAATGCCGATAGAACAATTAATTAAACCAAAACGAATCGTTTTTAAGTGCTGAAAGTACGTTATACGAGACACTCTAACAGACAACCTAGAACTGCAAATAATGTTCTGCCATTAGGCTTATTCTTGGCAATTCTTTGCTTTAACACGTTTTTGTATAATGCCGATAGAACAATTAATTAAACCAAAACGAATCGTTTTTAAGTGCTGAAAGTACGTTATACGAGACATTCTATCAGACAACCTAGAACTGCAAATAATGTTCTGCCATTAGGCTTATTCTTGGCAATTCTTTGCTTTAACACGTTTTTGTATAATGCCGATAGAACAATTAATTAAACCAAAACGAATCGTTTTTAAGTGCTGAAAGTACGTTATACGAGACACTCTAACAGACAACCTCTACCTTATTCATGGACGTCCCTTCAGGAACATAACAAGCTTCATACCTGTATTAGATATCTTCTTTCCTAATTCAGTCCCGCTACTCTGTATCCAAGTTTATTAACACCCCTCCCCCAGCCCCCCAATTTACTTCTTACCCTTTCTCTTGCATATAAAGCCTTTGTAATCCCATAGCATCGCGTTTTTCTCTAGCTTACATGCTTTAGTGCAATTTATTAAAGAATAGGACGATGTAGAACTGATGTAGATAACAAACGGGAAGTCGCGCTCATATATTATAGAAAACAATTTTCAAACATTCTGTAATATTTTTATTTGGTTTTTATATGACAAAAAAACCTAAGAAAACGTAGAGGAAACTAATTTGAGTAGGACCTATCGTTAATACTAACGCTACTTTAAAACATAGAACCGTGCGCGCGCGTACGCACACACACACGCGCGCGCGAACACACACACACACACATTACACATGATATTAAACATTTAAAATCTAACTTTTTATGAATATACCTAAATAATAATGCGTATATGGAGTAGAAAGATAGTAGAATATGATAAATTTTGAAATTGCCAAATATGTTCCTAGCAATAACCGAAACGTGCATTACGGCTAATAGGGCATTAGCTGTACACAGGGGCTCAGTATGTAATAATAAATGCTAGGCACAGATTTTGCTAGTCTATTCCAGGGATATCTCCATTTACACTCAACCATATGTTCCCAGTGTATTAGTTATCCCGTAAACTTTCTCCTGTAGGTTTCACCGTACGGTCTCAAGGATAGGACAAGGGCGTGGTCTTGTACACTGTAACAGACACCTTGCAAATAAACGCTCCAATTGACGAGTTGAGCTTTGAAATTATTTTCGGTCAATAGATTGTTTCTCTATTCTTCTTGTATTCCAAAACTCATGCTGACTACAGTACAGAGTCATCCAGAACCCTGATGCGACTTTTCTATAAAACAGCACAACTCATGCTGACTACAGTACAGAGGTATCCGGAACCCTGATGCGACCTTTTGTATAAAACAGCACAACTCATGCTGACTACAGTACAGAGGTATCCGGAACCCTTATGCGACCTTTTGTATAAAACAGCACAACTCATGCTGACTACAGTACAGAGGTATCCGGAACCCTGATGCGACCTTTTGTATAAAACAGCACAACTAATGCTGACTACAGTACAGAGGTATCCAGAACCCTGATGCGACTTTTCTATAAAACAGCACAACTCATGCTGACTACAGTACAGAGGTATCCGGAACCCTGATGCGACTTTTCTATAAAACAGCACAACTCATGCTGACTACAGTACAGAGGCATCCAGAACCCTGATGCGACTTTTCTATAAAACAGCACAACTCATGCTGACTACAGTACAGAGGTATCCGGAACCCTGATGCGACCTTTTGTATAAAACAGCACAACTCATGCTGACTACAGTACAGAGGTATCCGGAACCCTGATGCGACCTTTTGTATAAAACAGCACAACTCATGCTGACTACAGTACAGAGGTATCCGGAACCCTGATGCGACCTTTTGTATAAAACAGCACAACTCATGCTGACTACAGTACAGAGGTATCCGGAACCCTGATGCGACCTTTTGTATAAAACAGCACAACTCGTGCTGACTACAGTACAGAGGTATCCGGAACCCTGATGCGACCTTTTGTATAAAACAGCACAACTCATGCTGACTACAGTACAGAGGTATCCGGAACCCTGATGCGACCTTTTGTATAAAACAGCACAACTCATGCTGACTACAGTACAGAGGTATCCGGAACCCTGATGCGACCTTTTGTATAAAACAGCACAACTCATGCTGACTACAGTACAGAGGTATCCGGAACCCTGATGCGACCTTTTCTATAAAACAGCACAACTCATGCTGACTACAGTACAGAGGTATCCGGAACCCTGATGCGACCTTTTCTATAAAACAGCACAACTCATGCTGACTACAGTACAGAGGTATCCGGAAACCTGATGCGACCTTTTGTATGAAACAGCACAACTCATGCTGACTACAGTACAGAGGTATCCGGAACCCTGATGCGACCTTTTGTATAAAACAGCACAACTCATGCTGACTACAGTACAGAGGTATCCGGAACCGTGATGGGTACTTTAATAATATTTGTTGGATATTCCTGAGGGCGGAGGATAAATGTGCTATTTATTTTAAGAATTCCCTATAAGTGGAATAATATAGAACAGACATTTGCCTACCTTAATTTCACCTATAATACGCGTTTCGTCCTCAGTTTTAACTGATCAAAGAATATGCTATGAATTATTGTCCTTAAAACGTAAATAGCTAGTTTCCTCTATACAAATAGGACACTATTAGGCATCAGTATCCCACTGTTAGTCTACCACACCCACTTATCAATATCCCATTACTACTAATACCCCACTATTACTAATATTCTAATGTTACCAATATCCTAATATTACCAATATCCTAACATTATACATATCATAACTTTACCAATATCCCATTATTGCTAATACCCCAATATTGCTAATATCCTAATTTTACCAATATCCTAATATTACCAATATCCTAACATTATATATATCATAACTTTACCAATATCCCATTATTGCTAATACCCCAATATTGCTAATATCCTAATTTTACCAATATCCTAATATTACCAATATCCTAACATTATACATATCATAACTTTACCAATATCCCATTATTGCTAATACCCCAATATTGCTAATATCCTAATTTTACCAATATCCTAATATTACCAATATCCTAACATTATATATATCATAACTTTACCAATATCACATTATTGCTAATACCCCAATATTGCTAATATCCTAATTTTACCAATATCCTAATATTACCAATATCCTAACATTATACATATCATAACTTTACCAATATCCCATTACTACTAATACCCCACTATTACTAATATCCTAATTTTACCAATATCCTAATATTACCAATATCCTAACATTATATATATCATAACTTTACCAATATCCCATTATTGCTAATACCCCAATATTGCTAATATCCTAATTTTACCAATATCCTAATATTACCAATATTTTAATATTACCAATATCTCATGATAACTAATACCCCACTATTACTAAAATCCTAATATTACCGATATCCCACTATTACTAATACCCCACTATTACTAAAATCCTAATATTACCAATATCGTAATATTATCAATGTCCTAATATTACCAAAATCCCATTATTACTAATACCCCACTATTACTAATATCCTAAAACTATCAATATCCCATTATTACCAACACCCCACTATTACGAATACCGTAATATTACCAATATCCTATTGTTACTATTATCCCATTTTCACCAAAATCCTATTATTACTTACATCGCATTATAATACCTTATTATTTTCAAAATGTTATTGTAACCAAAGTCGAAAAAATCAGGGAATATTACGTACAGAATGAATAGTGGAAGTTTAATAGGAGGGCCAAATACATTAGTCTGGAAAAGCTATTTTATACTAAACACTATTCCTACAACGCTGATACTAATTACTCTAGTATTTCGTTAAATATATTTACGCAGAATATATATAAGTATATATATAATACGTTTTCTTGTTTAATAATTTAAAACAACATAGGTTATTCAAATACAAGAAAATTTATTAATTTATATCCAAAGCTTTTCGTTGGTAAACAGTACCAACATCATCAGGAATGAAAATTAGAATATTCTATTAATTATATATATATATATATATATATATATATATATATATATATATATATATATATATATATGCGTACGTAACATATATATTCTGAGTATAAATACATGTATATATATTTTTACCAAGGAGAAAATTTCTCATCAAAATATTCTCCTTGTGTAACTATTCAGTTTTTTCATAACAATAAACTGCACTAACAACAATTTTCCGAAACATTAGAGTTCTAAAGATTCTAGTCTTCTTTTTCTTTCTCCTAACCTCGTTTTTTTTGTCAATATAACTTACAGTAGAGTTACTTTTATTATTTAGCATTTTTTTAACAATCGAAAACTTTCACGTATATTTTATTGCACCTTTTCTCCAGTCTGTCGAGTAAAGTTTCCCTTCCTGCTTCCATCTTTAATGATTTTATTGCTACTTCATTATCTTCATTTAAACTGAAATGGTAATTGTATTGTATTGATAAATTTTATGTTTTAATGTTAATAGAAATCACACCGCCGTTGTTCCAATTGATGTTCGTTATTGGAAGAGACAATGAGGTTTACTTTTACGAGCTGGTTAGTAATGTTAAACATAAATCTTACTTGATAGAAAAGCGTTCATGTGCATCGCAAACTTTAAAGGGACCTACATTTTATAAATTTATATAAATAAACTAATTTTAACTCTTTATATGTAAACTCGTTCTGTTGTAGGCTTATGTATATATAAGTTTTAATACAACCGCATTAATACTCGCTATCAGAATCATGTTGAAAAGATCTAAGGAAAATATATACAGTCGTGGTTATATAAAATTGCCTGTGGTAAAGTGACCGGTTGATGAATGGAATGAGCTCCACTTTGAGCAGATACAACACATATGCTACATAATACGAGAGGGCTCAGCTTAAATGTGCAAGGTCTAGACCACATATCAGCTGATCAGGAGATGTTAAGAAACTTTATTTATTTATTGTATATAAACAAACCTCCTTTAATGGATACATTTTACATATAGTGGTAATAACGTATGACGCAGTTCTTGATTATATGAAGTGTTTGCTTCTAAAGTGTGTTTTGTAATATTTCAATTTTTTTATTTTGATGTCAAATTTACTATGTTTTTAAGTTGCTTAGGAATTTTTTCACACGGTCAGTGAGATTTTTATTGCAATTCCTTTCGGGGATATAACCAACGAAAATCTTGGTTTTTAAATTACTTGGCGTAATTTTTAGTCAAATTTTTGAGAACATGTATTTTGACCCTATTTTAAAATGGAATTGATTGGCGGATATTTAACTGATGGTTCGAAACATTTCTTTTATAGGGATATAAGAGAGTACTCCATAGAGTTATTCAAAGGCAGTTCTAAGACGATTAGCAGATAGTGGCGATAAATCGAAGGTTTATTGTAATCGTGTTTCCTTAATAAGTAATGGTATGGTATTGCCATAATTAAGTAATTACTTAGGTAAAAACACATATTATAGTGCTTTTCTACTTCCTGCAGACGGATATCTAAGCTAGAAGCTTTTAGTGCCGGCTTATATGCTAATATGTGGTAAGGTAACAATACACCCTCTATTTGTTTCGAAAGTTTGAGGAGATTCGTCTGGTATAGGCTAATATGTGGTAAGGTAACAATACACCCTCTATTTGTTTCGAAAGTTTGAGGAGATTCGTCTGGTATAGGCTAATATGTGGTAAGGTAACAATACACCCTCTATTTGTTTTGAAAGTTTGAGGAGATTCGTCTGGTATAGGCTAATATGTGGTAAGGTAACAATACACCCTCTATTTGTTTCGAAAGTTTGAGGAGATTCGTGTGGTATAGGCTAATATGTGGTAAGGTAACAATACACCCTCTATTTGTTTCGAAAGTTTGAGGAGATTCGTCTGGTATAGGCTAATATGTGGTAAGGTAACAATACACCCTCTATTTGTTTCGAAAGTTTGAGGAGATTCGTCTGGTATAGGCTAATATGTGGTAAGGTAACAATACACCCTCTATTTGTTTCGAAAGTTTGAGGAGATTCGTCTGGTATAGGCTAATATGTGGTAAGGTAACAATACACCCTCTATTTGTTTCGAAAGTTTGAGGAGATTCGTCTGGTATAGGCTAATAGGGATTACTGTAAGCAGTAAAGTTATGGGTTCAATGTTAAATTTTTGCGCTTTCATTTCATAATGCAGCGCCTAAACGCAACCCGGAAAACACTAACTTTGTCCGGGTAAGTGAGAATGATTTACGCGGTTGAAGTCATCGATCTTTGCCCAGAAAGGAGTTATCCTTGGGGGCTTTCCCGGTCAGTACTCGCACAAAGGTACAACTCAGGCTCACAATAGACATACGCCAGTTCGTCCTTATACCAGGACTGTACACACAACTACACTGCTAGCATTGATTAACAACGCACTCGGCTTATTCACGTAGTCTCAGGTTGAATAAATTTTCTAGTGACATTCCTGAACCAAATATTGTTTCATTTGGATTCCAACACATTCGAGTGTGGGATTTTGTGTCTTATGGTTTATTTCATATTATGAAAAATGTCAATGTATTCTCACCTGAAAAATTATAAACAAAAGCACAAACTTTGAGTTTCTTCGGAGTGTAAATAACTTTAGATGATTGGCCTAGTACTATTTCTGATGGGAGTAAATCTATAGAAGCAATAAGTCTAATACCTTTAAAACTAATCGCCACGAATGTTACAAAAAAGCAAACACGGCGCTTACAATCCAGTTACTTATACCAAACAGCTGCTTTCTTCTTGGCTTGGACCTTATTTGGAGGTTATAGTGAAATTATTTGCAAATGTAAATAAAAATATATGGTATATATTAAATTTTAGCCTACTAATTTTCAACATTGAATTTTTTTAAAAAAGACTTGTAGTTTCGAAACTAGAATAGCTAATTAGCTGTTTAAGTCGATAAATAAGACAAATTGTAATAGCTGAATTTAGAAATGTTAAATTATAATAATAAATAAGGATTTAGAATAAATATTTTTGGTTTACAATAAAAAAAGGTGAAATTTTATTCCTTATCAACTCATTTTTATCGTAATTGAATCTTATTTTACATTTTAAGAAGTTTTATTTTTTCATGCTCGCTTACCAAGAACCAATATATGTCAAAATTACAATTTAAAATCTTTTTTTACTAACAAACTACTAAATGCGTTTTTGTTTACTAGGCATTTACAAAACGGCATAAAATGTTGTTCTGAAATGGAAATTATTTCTATTGCCAAAACAGGCATATACGGGGTGAAAGAACCTTGCAAGAAAGAAACCGTGCCAGGAGAAACCCCGGGACATAACATGCAGCAACCCTGAGGGTTATGAGATTCTTACACTTAAGGATAAGAAGGGGTAGGCTATTATCATGCAAATATTTTATTAGGGATGTTATGATGTGAATGACAATTTTGAAAAACATTTTCCACAAACACAGTTGTCCCTCTCATCATACCTATTTACAACGACGATGCGACGGCCATTCCAAAAAGTCCAAAATAGTTCTGCTTAAGGTAATTATTTACAGTAAAAAGGGCCAGAAAAGATTAGATGCTACCTATTTAGTAGATAGTGGAACCCATCAGTTGTAAGTTGTATCAAGCAGCTTGGGGTATGTTACTCTGATCGGTCATTTACAGAGTGCTGGCTCGCCGGAAAAGCTAGCCATTGCTCGTCGTGTGTAATAAGGGTTAGACTAGTGAGGGAATTGGAAATATATAGTTATTGTACTTTATTATTTCGTACTCATGAAGAAAGTCGCCTGTCTTTTAATTAAGATACCCATTTCTGGCGGTCCAGTCTTATTATTATTGACCCTTTCCCGCCTTACACTTCCTACAATCTTCAACCACTAGAATAAAATTTCTGTAAAAGCTTACAATTTATGCAGTTTCAATGACACTACTGATAAATCAATTCCGCCCCTCATCTCTTACCGTCGTCGATATTAAGACATCAATTTATGTAAAACTTACGATTTCTGAAAGCCAAGGTCAATACTATTGAGTCAATCCTGCTTCGCACCTCTCGCCGTCTTTTCCCACCGAAAGATAATTTATGTATAATCTTACTATTTCTGCAAGGTCAATTGAGTCAATCCGACCTCAAAACTAGCACCCTCTGAAACCAGTGGGTTTTTATTTCTGCACAGGCTTACCCCTTTTAAAAAGGTCAATCTCACCATTTCTGTAACGTCATGCTCATTACCACCTCACTCACCTCCTCGACACCATTCACTTGACGACAATTTCTGTAGAGGATTACCATTTCTGCAACAATAATCTCATAACTGTTGAGCCAACCCCACCTCATGCCTCTCACCTTTTAAAACCAGTGGTTGTCAATATGTATACAAGTTCAGCATGTCTATAATGTCGAGCTCACTACTGTTGAGTCAATCCGGCCCTACTCTCTCACCAATAAATGGACGTCAAACTGTTAATAAACCTAATATATACTGACGTTTGGTACCATACACTCATTACGGTTCAGTCAATCTCACCTTACAGATCTCCCCGTCATCAACCACTGAACAATAACTTCTTTATAAACGCATCATTTCTCTAAGCTAGAGCGCATTACGGTTCAGTCAATCTCACCTTACAGATCTCCCCGTCATCAACCACTGAACAATAACTTCTTTATACCATATACTCATTACGGTTCAGTCAATCTCACCTTACAGATCTCCCCGTCATCAACCACTGAACAATAACTTCTTTATAAACGCATCATTTCTCTAAGTTAGAGCGCATTACGGTTCAGTCAATCTCACCTTACAGATCTCCCCGTCATCAACCACTGAACAATAACTTCTTTATAAACGCATCATTTCTCTAAGTTAGAGCGCATTACGGTTCAGTCAATCTCACCTTACAGATCTCCCCGTCATCAACCACTGAACAATAACTTCTTTATACCATATACTCATTACGGTTCAGTCAATCTCACCTTACAGATCTCCCCGTCATCAACCACTGACCAATAACTTCTTTATAAACGCATCATTTCTCTAAGTTAGAGCGCATTACGGTTCAGTCAATCTCACCTTACAGATCTCCCCGTCATCAACCACTGAACAATAACTTCTTTATACCATATACTCATTACGGTTCAGTCAATCTCACCTTACAGATCTCCCCGTCATCAACCACTGAACAATAACTTCTTTATAAACGCATCATTTCTCTAAGTTAGAGCGCATTACGGTTCAGTCAATCTCACCTTACAGAACTCCCCGTCATCAACCACTGAACAAAAACTTCTTTATAAACGCATCATTTCTCTAAGTTAGAGCGCATTACGGTTCAGTCAATCTCACCTTACAGATCTCCCCGTCATCAACCACTGAACAATAACTTCTTTATACCATATACTCATTACGGTTCAGTCAATCTCACCTTACAGATCTCCCCGTCATCAACCACTGAACAATAACTTCTTTATAAACGCATCATTTCTCTAAGTTAGAGCGCATTACGGTTCAGTCAATCTCACCTTACAGATCTCCCCGTCATCAACCACTGAACAATAACTTCTTTATACCATATACTCATTACGGTTCAGTCAATCTCACCTTACAGATCTCCCCGTCATCAACCACTGAACAATTACTTCTTTATACCATATACTCATTACGGTTCAGTCAATCTCACCTTACAGATCTCCCCGTCATCAACCACTGAACAATAACTTCTTTATAAACGCATCATTTCTCTTAGTTAGAGGACATTACGGTTCAGTCAATCTCACCTTACAGATCTCCCCGTCATCAACCACTGAACAATAACTTCTTTATAAACGCATCATTTCTCTAAGTTAGAGCGCATTACGGTTCAGTCAATCTCACCTTACAGATCTCCCCGTCATCAACCACTGAACAATAACTTCTTTATAAACGCATCATTTCTCTAAGTTAGAGCGCATTACGGTTCAGTCAATCTCACCTTACAGATCTGCCGTCATCAACCACTGAACAATAACTTCTTTATACCATATACTCATTACGGTTCAGTCAATCTCACCTTACAGATCTCCCCGTCATCAACCACTGAACAATAACTTCTTTATAAACGCATCATTTCTCTAAGTTAGAGCGCATTACGGTTCAGTCAATCTCACCTTACAGATCTCCCCGTCATCAACCACTGAACAATAACTTCTTTATACCATATACTCATTACGGTTCAGTCAATCTCACCTTACAGATCTCCCCGTCATCAACCACTGAACAATAACTTCTTTATACCATATACTCATTACGGTTCAGTCAATCTCACCTTACAGATCTCCCCGTCATCAACCACTGAACAATAACTTCTTTATAAACGCATCATTTCTCTAAGTTAGAGCGCATTACGGTTCAGTCAATCTCACCTTACAGATCTCCCCGTCATCAACCACTGAACAATGACTTCTTTATAAACGCATCATTTCTCTAAGTTAGAGCGCATTACGGTTCAGTCAATCTCACCTTACAGATCTCCCCGTCATCAACCACTGAACAATAACTTCTTTATAAACGCATCATTTCTCTAAGTTAGAGCGCATTACGGTTCAGTCAATCTCACTTTACAGATCTCCCCGTCATCAACCACTGAACAATAACTTCTTTATAAACGCATCATTTCTCTAAGTTAGAGCGCATTACGGTTCAGTCAATCTCACCTTACAGATCTCCCCGTCATCAACCACTGAACAATAACTTCTTTATACCATATACTCATTACGGTTCAGTCAATCTCACCTTACAGATCTCCCCGTCATCAACCACTGAACAATAACTTCTTTATAAACGCATCATTTCTCTAAGTTAGAGCGCATTACGGTTCAGTCAATTTCACCTTACAGATCTCCCCGTCATCAACCACTGAACAATAACTTCTTTATAAACGCATCATTTCTCTAAGTTAGAGCGCATTACGGTTCAGTCAATCTCACCTTACAGATCTCCCCGTCATCAACCACTGAACAATAACTTCTTTATAAACGCATCATTTCTCTAAGTTAGAGCGCATTACGGTTCAGTCAATCTCACTTTACAGATCTCCCCGTCATCAACCACTGAACAATAACTTCTTTATACCATATACTCATTACGGTTCAGTCAATCTCACCTTACAGATCTCCCCGTCATCAACCACTGAACAATAACTTCTTTATAAACGCATCAGTTCTCTAAGTTAGAGCGCATTACGGTTCAGTCAATCTCACCTTACAGATCTCCCCGTCATCAACCACTGAACAATAACTTCTTTATACCATATACTCATTACGGTTCAGTCAATCTCACCTTACAGATCTCCCCGTCATCAACCACTGAACAATAACTTCTTTATAAACGCATCATTTCTCTAAGTTAGAGCGCATTACGGTTCAGTCAATCTCACCTTACAGAACTCCCCGTCATCAACCACTGAACATTAACTTCTTTATAAACGCATCATTTCTCTAAGTTAGAGCGCATTACGGTTCAGTCAATCTCACCTTACAGATCTCCCCGTCATCAACCACTGAACAATAACTTCTTTATACCATATACTCATTACGGTTCAGTCAATCTCACCTTACAGATCTCCCCGTCATCAACCACTGAATAATAACTTCTTTATAAAAGCATCATTTCTCTAAGTTAGAGCGCATTACGGTTCAGTCAATCTCACCTTACAGATCTCCCCGTCATCAACCACTGAACAATAACTTCTTTATACCATATACTCATTACGGTTCAGTCAATCTCACCTTACAGATCTCCCCGTCATCAACCACTGAACAATTACTTCTTTATACCATATACTCATTACGGTTCAGTCAATCTCACCTTACAGATCTCCCCGTCATCAACCACTGAACAATAACTTCTTTATAAACGCATCATTTCTCTTAGTTAGAGCACATTACGGTTCAGTCAATCTCACCTTACAGATCTCCCCGTCATCAACCACTGAACAATAACTTCTTTATAAACGCATCATTTCTCTAAGTTAGAGCGCATTACGGTTCAGTCAATCTCACCTTACAGATCTCCCCGTCATCAACCACTGAACAATAACTTCTTTATAAACGCATCATTTCTCTAAGTTAGAGCGCATTACGGTTCAGTCAATCTCACCTTACAGATCTCCCCGTCATCAACCACTGAACAATGACTTCTTTATAAACGCATCATTTCTCTAAGTTAGAGCGCATTACGGTTCAGTCAATCTCACCTTACAGATCTCCCCGTCATCAACCACTGAACAATAACTTCTTTATAAACGCATCATTTCTCTAAGTTAGAGCGCATTACGTTTTAGTCAATCTCACCTTACAGATCTCCCCGTCATCAACCACTGAACAATAACTTCTTTATAAACGCATCATTTCTCTAAGTTAGAGCGCATTACGGTTCAGTCAATCTCACCTTACAGATCTCCCCGTCATCAACCACTGAACAATAACTTCTTTATACCATATACTCATTACGGTTCAGTCAATCTCACCTTACAGATCTCCCCGTCATCAACCACTGAACAATAACTTCTTTATAAACGCACCATTTCTCTAAGTTAGAGCGCATTACGGTTCAGTCAATCTCACCTTACAGATCTCCCCGTCATCAACCACTGAACAATAACTTCTTTATAAACGCATCATTTCTCTAAGTTAGAGCGCATTACGGTTCAGTCAATCTCTCCTTACAGATCTCCCGTCATCAACCACTGAACAATAACTTCTTTATAAACGCATCATTTCTCTAAGTTAGAGCGCATTACGTTTTAGTCAATCTCACCTTACATATCTCCCCGTCATCAACCACTGAACAATAACTTCTTTATAAACGCATCATTTCTCTAAGTTAGAGCGCATTACGTTTTAGTCAATCTCACCTTACAGATCTCCCCGTCATCAACCACTGAATAATAACTTCTTTATAAACGCATCATTTCTCTAAGTTAGAGCGCATTACGTTTTAGTCAATCTCACCTTACAGATCTCCCCGTCATCAACCACTGAACAATAACTTCTTTATAAACGCATCATTTCTCTAAGTTAGAGCGCATTACGTTTTAGTCAATCTCACCTTACAGATCTCCCCGTCATCAACCACTGTACAATAACTTCTTTATAAACGCATCATTTCTCTAAGTTAGAGCGCATTACGTTTCAGTCAATCTCACCTTACAGATCTCCCCGTCATCAACCACTGAACAATAACTTCTTTATAAACGCATCATTTCTCTAAGTTAGAGCGCATTACGTTTTAGTCAATCTCACCTTACAGATCTCCCCGTCATCAACCACTGAACAATAACTTCTTTATAAACGCATCATTTCTCTAAGTTAGAGCGCATTACGTTTTAGTCAATCTCACCTTACAGATCTCCCCGTCATCAACCACTGAACAATAACTTCTTTATAAACGCATCATTTCTCTAAGTTAGAGCGCATTACGTTTTAGTCAATCTCACCTTACAGATCTCCCCGTCATCAACCACTGAACAATAACTTCTTTATAAACGCATCATTTCTCTAAGTTAGAGCGCATTACGTTTTAGTCAATCTCACCTTACAGATCTCCCCGTCATCAACCACTGAACAATAACTTCTTTATAAACGCATCATTTCTCTAAGTTAGAGCGCATTACGTTTTAGTCAATCTCACCTTACAGATCTCCCCGTCATCAACCACTGAACAATAACTTCTTTATAAACGCATCATTTCTCTAAGTTAGAGCGCATTACGTTTTAGTCAATCTCACCTTACAGATCTCCCCGTCATCAACCACTGAACAATAACTTCTTTATAAACGCATCATTTCTCTAAGTTAGAGCGCATTACGTTTTAGTCAATCTCACCTTACAGATCTCCCCGTCATCAACCACTGAACAATAACTTCTTTATAAACGCATCATTTCTCTATGTTAGAGCGCATTACGTTTTAGTCAATCTCACCTTACAGATCTCCCCGTCATCAACCACTGAACAATAACTTCTTTATAAACGCATCATTTCTCTAAGTTAGAGCGCATTACGTTTTAGTCAATCTCACCTTACAGATCTCCCCGTCATCAACCATTGAACAATAACTTCTTTATAAACGCATCATTTCTCTAAGTTAGAGCGCATTACGTTTTAGTCAATCTCACCTTACAGATCTCCCCGTCATCAACCACTGAACAATAACTTCTTTATAAACGCATCATTTCTCTAAGTTAGAGCGCATTACGGTTCAGTCAATCTCACCTTACAGATCTCCCCGTCATCAACCACTGAACAATAACTTCTTTATACCAT
The DNA here is from genome assembly GCA_036971475.1 of Prosapia bicincta. Taxonomy (NCBI): domain Eukaryota; kingdom Metazoa; phylum Arthropoda; class Insecta; order Hemiptera; family Cercopidae; genus Prosapia; species Prosapia bicincta. The sequence goes on along the minus strand of JBAIZL010000003.1, from coordinate 98,439,932 downwards.
ATACTCATTACGGTTCAGTCAATCTCACCTTACAGATCTCCCCGTCATCAACCACTGAACAATAACTTCTTTATAAACGCATCATTTCTCTAAGTTAGAGCGCATTACGGTTCAGTCAATCTCACCTTACAGATCTCCCCGTCATCAACCACTGAACAATAACTTCTTTATAAACGCATCATTTCTCTAAGTTAGAGCGCATTACGGTTCAGTCAATCTCACCTTACAGATCTCCCCGTCATCAACCACTGAACAATAACTTCTTTATAAACGCATCATTTCTCTAAGTTAGAGCGCATTACGGTTCAGTCAATCTCACCTTACAGATCTCCCCGTCATCAACCACTGAACAATAACTTCTTTATAAACGCATTATTTCTCTAAGTTAGAGCGCATTACGTTTTAGTCAATCTCACCTTACAGATCTCCCCGTCATCAACCACTGAACAATAACTTCTTTATAAACGCATCTTTTCTCTAAGTTAGAGCGCATTACGGTTCAGTCAATCTCACCTTACAGATCTCCCCGTCATCAACCACTGAACAATAACTTCTTTATAAACGCATCATTTCTCTAAGTTAGAGCGCATTACGGTTCAGTCAATCTCACCTTACAGATCTCCCCGTCATCAACCACTGAACAATAACTTCTTTATAAACGCATCATTTCTCTAAGTTAGAGCGCATTACGGTTCAGTCAATCTCACCTTACAGATCTCCCCGTCATCAACCACTGAACAATAACTTCTTTATAAACGCATCATTTCTCTAAGTTAGAGCGCATTACGGTTCAGTCAATCTCACCTTACAGATCTCCCCGTCATCAACCACTGAACAATAACTTCTTTATAAACGCATCATTTCTCTAAGTTAGAGCGCATTACGGTTCAGTCAATCTCACCTTACAGATCTCCCCGTCATCAACCAC
>JBAIZL010000003.1:98401504-98434004 GCA_036971475.1 Prosapia bicincta | reverse complement strand
CGTGAAATATGGTGCCAAATTCCTCAAAAAACGTTATCACAAAAGAAACTTTCATTCATTTTCCAATTAGGCTGTATTTAAAAATTCAATTAAAGTAATATAATTTCATGTAAAGTTCAAGTGGGGTCATTAAAACATCGGGAAGGTTAACCTTTGGTCAAGGCAAGCTTGTAAAACCTGTTTCAAAGTCAACTTTCCTGAATTCCTTCCTGCGAGTCGCACCAACAGATCTTCCTCAATTATTTGCGTTCCCCTACAAAGTTCCCCGAAGAAGATCCGTGTTTTCTTACGAAAGAGGTGATATATATCCTCCCACGTCCTCATAAATGTTTTGATGTCATGCAGGGGAAATTCGATATCTAATAATGACCTCAAACGGTTGCTGGGCTTATCAGGAAGTAACTTTTGTTGTTTCAACTGGTTTGCTTTTCTCGCTGTTTAATGTTAGTTTGGATTTTCAATTTGAGTCGTTTATTACTATTATTGCTATTCCTTTCTGAATTGTTCATGTTTTTGTTTTATTTTTTTGTCTTGAAAGTAAACTCAGTTTCATCACTGAGTTTTTAAGCTATTAATACCGTTGACATTTAAGTTTTATTGGAGCTGTTGGGATTAGTTGGGATTGGAGAAATAAATGGTTGTGTATACTGCTTTGAATATTAACAGTTTGGTTAGTTATTGGAGATTCCAAACAATTCTTGTATGTAAAAAATTATCAAATTGGTCTAATAATTTCATTTGTTTTGTTTTCTATAACTCGTTTTTATTTCCTACTATAGTAATTTTCTACTTAATTATTTACTTTTTGTAAACCTAACATTTCTCAAAATAAAGGCGAGTCTTACTGAAATACAAAGAACACATAGAACTTCTATAAAGAACCAAATGCGTGGGAGGGAACCCTATTAGGTTGTTCGCCTTTACATGCTTGGGAACGCCGACAGAAGGTTAGTGTGAAACATAACAGAATGCGTGGGAGGGAACCCTATTAGGTTGTTCGCCTTTGCATGCTTGGGAACGCCGACAGATTTGCAATCAGAAGGTTAGTGTCACACATAACAGAATGCGTGGGAGGGAACCCTATTAGGTTGTTCGCCTTTGCATGCTTGGGAACGCCGACAGATTTGCAATCAGAAGGTTAGTGTGAAACATAACAGAATGCGTGGGAGGGAACCCTATTAGGTTGTTCGCCTTTACATGCTTGGGAACGCCGACAGAAGGTTAGTGTGAAACATAACAGAATGCGTGGGAGGGAACCCTATTAGGTTGTTCGCCTTTGCATGCTTGGGAACGCCGACAGATTTGCAATCAGAAGGTTAGTGTCACACATAACAGAATGCGTGGGAGGGAACCCTATTAGGTTGTTCGCCTTTACATGCTTGGGAACGCCGACAGAAGGTTAGTGTGAAACATAACAGAATGCGTGGGAGGGAACCCTATTAGGTTGTTCGCCTGTACATGCTTGGGAACGCCGACAGAAGGTTAGTGTGACACATAACAGAATGCGTGGGATGGAACCCTATTAGGTTGTTCGCCTTTGCATGCTTGGGAACGCCGACAGATTTGCAATCAGAAGGTTAGTGTGACACATAACTGAATGGGTGGGAGGGAACCCTATTAGGTTGTTCGCCTTTGCATGCTTGGGAAAGCCGACAGAAGGTTAGTGTGACACATAACAGAATGCGTGGGAGGGAACCCTATTAGGTTGTTCGCCTTTGCATGCTTGGGAACGCCGACAGAAGGTTAGTGTGACACATAACAGAATGCGTGGGAGGGAACCCTATTAGGTTGTTCGCTTTGCATGCTTGGGAACGCCGACAGAAGGTTAGTGTGACACATAACAGAATGGGTGGGAGGGAACCCTATTAGGTTGTTCGCCTTTGCATGCTTGGGAACGCCGACAGAAGGTTAGTGTGAAACATAACAGAATGCGTGGGAGGGAACCCTATTAGGTTGTTCGCCTTTGCATGCTTGGGAACGCCGACAGATTTGCAATCAGAAGGTTAGTGTGAAACATAACAGAATGCGTGGGAGGGAACCCTATTAGGTTGTTCGCCTTTACATGCTTGGGAACGCCGACAGAAGGTTAGTGTGAAACATAACAGAATGCGTGGGAGGGAACCCTATTAGGTTGTTCGCCTTTGCATGCTTGGGAACGCCGACAGATTTGCAATCAGAAGGTTAGTGTCACACATAACAGAATGCGTGGGAGGGAACCCTATTAGGTTGTTCGCCTTTACATGCTTGGGAACGCCGACAGAAGGTTAGTGTGAAACATAACAGAATGCGTGGGAGGGAACCCTATTAGGTTGTTCGCCTGTACATGCTTGGGAACGCCGACAGAAGGTTAGTGTGACACATAACAGAATGCGTGGGATGGAACCCTATTAGGTTGTTCGCCTTTGCATGCTTGGGAACGCCGACAGATTTGCAATCAGAAGGTTAGTGTGACACATAACTGAATGGGTGGGAGGGAACCCTATTAGGTTGTTCGCCTTTGCATGCTTGGGAAAGCCGACAGAAGGTTAGTGTGACACATAACAGAATGCGTGGGAGGGAACCCTATTAGGTTGTTCGCCTTTGCATGCTTGGGAACGCCGACAGAAGGTTAGTGTGACACATAACAGAATGCGTGGGAGGGAACCCTATTAGGTTGTTCGCTTTGCATGCTTGGGAACGCCGACAGAAGGTTAGTGTGACACATAACAGAATGGGTGGGAGGGAACCCTATTAGGTTGTTCGCCTTTGCATGCTTGGGAACGCCGACAGAAGGTTAGTGTGAAACATAACAGAATGCGTGGGAGGGAACCCTATTAGGTTGTTCGCCTTTGCATGCTTGGGAACGCCGACAGATTTGCAATCAGAAGGTTAGTGTGAAACATAACAGAATGCGTGGGAGGGAACCCTATTAGGTTGTTCGCCTTTACATGCTTGGGAACGCCGACAGAAGGTTAGTGTGAAACATAACAGAATGCGTGGGAGGGAACCCTATTAGGTTGTTCGCCTGTACATGCTTGGGAACGCCGACAGAAGGTTAGTGTGACACATAACAGAATGCGTGGGAGGGAACCCTATTAGGTTGTTCGCCTTTGCATGCTTGGGAACGCCGACAGATTTGCAATCAGAAGGTTAGTGTGACACATAACTGAATGGGTGGGAGGGAACCCTATTAGGTTGTTCGCCTTTGCATGCTTGGGAAAGCCGACAGAAGGTTAGTGTGACACATAACAGAATGCGTGGGAGGGAACCCTATTAGGTTGTTCGCCTTTGCATGCTTGGGAACGCCGACAGAAGGTTAGTGTGACACATAACAGAATGCGTGGGAGGGAACCCTATTAGGTTGTTCGCTTTGCATGCTTGGGAACGCCGACAGAAGGTTAGTGTGACACATAACAGAATGGGTGGGAGGGAACCCTATTAGGTTGTTCGCTTTGCATGCTTGGGAACGCCGACAGAAGGTTAGTGTGACACATAACAGAATGCGTGGGAGGGAACCCTATTAGGTTGTTCGCCTTTACATGCTTGGGAACGCCGACAGAAGGTTAGTGTGAAACATAACAGAATGCGTGGGAGGGAACCCTATTAGGTTGTTCGCCTTTACATGCTTGGGAACGCCGACAGAAGGTTAGTGTGAAACATAACAGAATGGGTGGGAGGGAACCCTATTAGGTTGTTCGCTTTGCATGCTTGGTAACGCCGACAGAAGGTTAGTGTGACACATAACAGAATGCGTGGGAGGGAACCCTATTAGGTTGTTCGCCTTTACATGCTTGGGAACGCCGACAGAAGGTTAGTGTGAAACATAACAGAATGCGTGGGAGGGAACCCTATTAGGTTGTTCGCCTTTACATGCTTGGGAACGCCGACAGAAGGTTAGTGTGAAACATAACAGAATGCGTGGGAGGGAACCCTATTAGGTTGTTCGCCTTTACATGCTTGGGAACGCCGACAGAAGGTTAGTGTGACACATAACAGAATGCGTGGGAGGGAACCCTATTAGGTTGTTCGCCTTTACATGCTTGGTAACGCCGACAGAAGGTTAGTGTGAAACATAACAGAATGCGTGGGAGGGAACCCTATTAGGTTGTTCGCCTTTACATGCTTGGGAACGCCGACAGAAGGTTAGTGTGAAACATAACAGAATGCGTGGGAGGGAACCCTATTAGGTTGTTTGCTTTGGATGCTTGGGAACGCCGACAGATTTGCAACCAGAAGGTTAGTGTGACACATAACAGAATGGGTGGGAGAGAACCCTATTAGGTTATTCGCTTTGCATGCTTGGTAACGCCGACAGAAGGTTAGTGTGACACATAACAGAATGCGTGGGAGGGAACCCTATTAGGTTGTTCGCCTTTACATGCTTGGGAACGCCGACAGAAGGTTAGTGTGACACATAACAGAATGGGTGGGAGGGAACCCTATCAGGTTGTTTGCTTTGGATGCTTAGGAACGCTGACAGATTTGCAATCAGAAGGTTAGTGTGACACATAACTGAATGGGTGGGAGGGAACCCTATTAGGTTGTTCGCCGTTGCATGCTTGGGAACGCCGACAGATTTGCAATCAGAAGGTTAGTGTGACACATAACTGAATGGGTGGGAGGGAACCCTATTAGGTTGTTCGCTTTGCATGCTTGGGAACGCCGACAGAAGGTTAGTGTGACACATAACAGAATGGGTGGGAGGGAACCCTATTAGGTTGTTCGCTTTGCATGCTTGGGAACGCCGACAGAAGGTTAGTGTGAAACATAACTGAATGGGTGGGAGGGAACCCTATTAGGTTGTTCGCCTTTGCATGCTTGGGAACGCCGACAGAAGGTTAGTGTGACACATAACAGAATGCGTGGGAAGGAACCCTATTAGGTTGTTCGCCTTTACATGCTTGGGAACGCCCACAGAAGGTTAGTGTGAAACATAACAGAGTGCGTGGGAGGGAACCCTATTAGGTTGTTCGCCTTTACATGCTTGGGAACGCCGACAGAAGGTTAGTGTGAAACATAACAGAATGCGTGGGAGGGAACCCTATTTGGTTGTTCGCTTTGCATGCTTGGGAACGCCGACAGAAGGTTAGTGTGAAACATAACAGAGTGCGTGGGAGGGAACCCTATTAGGTTGTTCGCCTTTACATGCTTGGGAACGCCGACAGAAGGTTAGTGTGAAACATAACAGAATGCGTGGGAGGGAACCCTATTAGGTTGTTCGCTTTGCATGCTTGGGAACGCCGACAGAAGGTTAGTGTGAAACATAACAGAATGCGTGGGAGGGAACCCTATTAGGTTGTTCGCCTTTACATGCTTGGGAACGCCGACAGAAGGTTAGTGTGAAACATAACAGATTGGGTGGGAGGGAACCCTATTAGGTTGTTTGCTTTGGATGCTTGGGAACGCCGACAGAAGGTTAGTGTGACACATAACAGAATGGGTGGGAGGGAACCCTATTAGGTTGTTCGCCTTTACATGCTTGGGAACGCCGACAGAAGGTTAGTGTGAAACATAACAGAATGGGTGGGAGGGAACCCTATTAGGTTGTTCGCTTTGCATGCTTGGTAACGCCGACAGAAGGTTAGTGTGAAACATAACAGAGTGCGTGGGAGGGAACCCTATTAGGTTGTTCGCTTTGCATGCTTGGGAACGCCGACAGAAGGTTAGTGTGAAACATAACAGAATGGGTGTGAGGGAACCCTATTAGGTTGTTTGCTTTGGATGCTTGGGAACGCCGACAGAAGGTTAGTGTGACACATAACAGAATGGGTGGGAGGGAACCCTATTAGGTTGTTCGCCTTTACATGCTTTGGAACGCCGACAGAAGGTTAGTGTGAAACATAACAGAATGGGTGGGAGGGAACCCTATTAGGTTGTTCGCTTTGCATGCTTGGTAACGCCGACAGAAGGTTAGTGTGACACATAACAGAATGCGTGGGAGGGAACCCTATTAGGTTGTTCGCCTTTACATGCTTGGGAACGCCGACAGAAGGTTAGTGTGAAACATAACAGAATGCGTGGGAGGGAACCCTATTAGGTTGTTCGCCTTTACATGCTTGGGAACGCCGACAGAAGGTTAGTGTGAAACATAACAGAATGGGTGGGAGGGAACCCTATTAGGTTGTTCGCTTTGCATGCTTGGTAACGCCGACAGAAGGTTAGTGTGACACATAACTGAATGGGTGGGAGGGAACCGTATTAGGTTGTTCGCTTTGCATGCTTGGTAACGCCGACAGAAGGCTAGTGTGACACATAACTGAATGGGTGGGAGGGAACCCTATTAGGTTGTTCGCTTTGCATGCTTGGTAACGCCGACAGAAGGTTAGTGTGACACATAACTGAATGGGTGGGAGGGAACCCTATTAGGTTGTTCGCTTTGCATGCTTGGGAACGGCGACAGAAGGTTAGTGTGACACATAACAGAATGCGTGGGAGGGAACCCTATTAGGTTGTTCGCCTTTGCATGCTTGGGAACGCCGACAGATTTGCAATCAGAAGGTTAGTGTGAAACATAACAGAATGCGTGGGAGGGAACCCTATTAGGTTGTTCGCCTTTACATGCTTGGGAACGCCGACAGAAGGTTAGTGTGACACATAACAGAATGCGTGGGAGGGAACCCTATTAGGTTGTTCGCCTTTACATGCTTGGGAACGCCGACAGAAGGTTAGTGTGAAACATAACAGAATGCGTGGGAGGGAACCCCATTAGGTTGTTCGCCTTTGCATGCTTGGGAACGCCGACAGATTTGCAATCAGAAGGTTAGTGTGACACATAACTGAATGGGTGGGAGGGAACCCTATTAGGTTGTTCGCCTTTGCATGCTTGGGAAAGCCGACAGAAGGTTAGTGTGACACATAACAGAATGCGTGGGAGGGAACCCTATTAGGTTGTTCGCCTTTGCATGCTTGGGAACGCCGACAGAAGGTTAGTGTGACACATAACAGAATGCGTGGGAGGGAACCCTATTAGGTTGTTCGCCTTTGCATGCTTGGGAAAGCCGACAGAAGGTTAGTGTGACACATAACAGAATGGGTGGGAGGGAACCCTATTAGGTTGTTCGCCTTTGCATGCTTGGGAAAGCCGACAGAAGGTTAGTGTGACACATAACAGAATGCGTGGGAGGGAACCCTATTAGGTTGTTCGCCTTTGCATGCTTGGGAACGCCGACAGAAGGTTAGTGTGACACATAACAGAATGGGTGGGAGGGAACCCTATTAGGTTGTTCGCCTTTGCATGCTTGGGAAAGCCGACAGAAGGTTAGTGTGACACATAACAGAATGCGTGGGAGGGAACCCTATTAGGTTGTTCGCCTTTGCATGCTTGGGAACGCCGACAGAAGGTTAGTGTGACACATAACAGAATGCGTGGGAGGGAACCCTATTAGGTTGTTCGCCTTTGCATGCTTGGGAACGCCGACAGAAGGTTAGTGTGAAACATAACAGAATGCGTGGGAGGGAACCCTATTAGGTTGTTCGCCTTTGCATGCTTGGGAACGCCGACAGATTTGCAATCAGAAGGTTAGTGTGAAACATAACAGAATGCGTGGGAGGGAACCCTATTAGGTTGTTCGCCTTTACATGCTTGGGAACGCCGACAGAAGGTTAGTGTGAAACATAACAGAATGCGTGGGAGGGAACCCTATTAGGTTGTTCGCCTTTGCATGCTTGGGAACGCCGACAGAAGGTTAGTGTGAAACATAACAGAATGCGTAGGAGGGAACCCTATTAGGTTGTTCGCCTTTGCATGCTTGGGAACGCCGACAGATTTGCAATCAGAAGGTTAGTGTGACACATAACAGAATGCGTGGGAGGGAACCCTATTAGGTTGTTCGCCTTTGCATGCTTGGGAACGCCGACAGAAGGTTAGTGTGAAACATAACAGAATGCGTGGGAGGGAACCCTATTAGGTTGTTCGCCTTTGCATGCTTGGGAACGCCGACAGATTTGCAATCAGAAGGTTAGTGTGAAACATAACAGAATGCGTGGGAGGGAACCCTATTAGGTTGTTCGCCTTTACATGCTTGGGAACGCCGACAGAAGGTTAGTGTGAAACATAACAGAATGCGTGGGAGGAAACCCTATTAGGTTGTTCGCCTTTACATGCTTGGGAACGCCGACAGAAGGTTAGTGTGAAACATAACAGAATGCGTGGGAGGGAACCCTATTAGGTTGTTCGCCTTTGCATGCTTGGGAACGCCGACAGATTTGCAATCAGAAGGTTAGTGTGACACATAACTGAATGGGTGGGAGGGAACCCTATTAGGTTGTTCGCCTTTGCATGCTTGGGAAAGCCGACAGAAGGTTAGTGTGACACATAACAGAATGCGTGGGAGGGAACCCTATTAGGTTGTTCGCCTTTGCATGCTTGGGAACGCCGACAGAAGGTTAGTGTGACACATAACAGAATGCGTGGGAGGGAACCCTATTAGGTTGTTCGCTTTGCATGCTTGGGAACGCCGACAGAAGGTTAGTGTGACACATAACAGAATGGGTGGGAGGGAACCCTATTAGGTTGTTCGCTTTGCATGCTTGGGAACGCCGACAGAAGGTTAGTGTGACACATAACAGAATGCGTGGGAGGGAACCCTATTAGGTTGTTCGCCTTTGCATGCTTGGGAAAGCCGACAGAAGGTTAGTGTGACACATAACAGAATGGGTGGGAGGGAACCCTATTAGGTTGTTCGCCTTTGCATGCTTGGGAAAGCCGACAGAAGGTTAGTGTGACACATAACAGAATGCGTGGGAGGGAACCCTATTAGGTTGTTCGCCTTTACATGCTTGGGAACGCCGACAGAAGGTTAGTGTGAAACATAACAGAATGCGTGGGATGGAACCCTATTAGGTTGTTCGCCTTTGCATGCTTGGGAACGCCGAAAGATTTGCAATCAGAAGGTTAGTGTGACACATAACTGAATGGGTGGGAGGGAACCCTATTAGGTTGTTCGCCTTTGCATGCTTGGGAAAGCCGACAGAAGGTTAGTGTGACACATAACAGAATGCGTGGGAGGGAACCCTATTAGGTTGTTCGCCTTTGCATGCTTGGGAACGCCGACAGAAGGTTAGTGTGACACATAACAGAATGCGTGGGAGGGAACCCTATTAGTTGTTCGCCTTTGCATGCTTGGGAAAGCCGACAGAAGGTTAGTGTGACACATAACAGAATGGGTGGGAGGGAACCCTATTAGGTTGTTCGCCTTTGCATGCTTGGGAAAGCCGACAGAAGGTTAGTGTGACACATAACAGAATGCGTGGGAGGGAACCCTATTAGGTTGTTCGCCTTTGCATGCTTGGGAACGCCGACAGAAGGTTAGTGTGACACATAACAGAATGCGTGGGAGGGAACCCTATTAGGTTGTTCGCCTTTGCATGCTTGGGAAAGCCGACAGAAGGTTAGTGTGACACATAACAGAATGGGTGGGAGGGAACCCTATTAGGTTGTTCGCCTTTGCATGCTTGGGAAAGCCGACAGAAGGTTAGTGTGACACATAACAGAATGCGTGGGAGGGAACCCTATTAGGTTGTTCGCCTTTGCATGCTTGGGAAAGCCGACAGAAGGTTAGTGTGACACATAACTGAATGGGTGGGAGGGAACCCTATTAGGTTGTTCGCCTTTGCATGCTTGGGAAAGCCGACAGAAGGTTAGTGTGACACATAACAGAATGCGTGGGAGGGAACCCTATTAGGTTGTTCGCCTTTGCATGCTTGGGAAAGCCGACAGAAGGTTAGTGTGACACATAACAGAATGGGTGGGAGGGAACCCTATTAGGTTGTTCGCTTTTGCATGCTTGGGAACGCCGACAGATTTGCAATCAGAAGGTTAGTGTGTGAATACATATACAGCCTTGAGGAATATTTACATAAAAATACCTCCTGCTATGGCAAATGTAATGCCTTGTTACATCAAATGTAATGCCTACTAATGACTACGTAGAGACATCAGACATTCACACGACATTCAACACTGCTAAACATTAATTAACTAAACTTTACAGTTTTTGTAATAAATATCTCCGTTAAATATCTAAATTTCAACTATAAATTAAGGGGTGAAATTTACGAACAAGTGTAGTCTTTTAAAAATAACTAACATCAAAGTTTAAATTTAATATTTGTTTTTAACCTCCTAAATGTTGAAACCAGTTTTAAATAACCTATGGCACTCCTGATGAAGTAAGAATCCAGCGAACCATTGATCATCCATATCGGTTGAGTCGTGATGACAGTTATCTGTACTTCCGGTCACAAGCGGAAGTGAGCATCCAGTTTTAAATAACCTATTGCACTCCTGATGAAGTAAGGAAACCAGCGGTCCATTGATCATCCATATTTGTTGAGTCGTTATGACAGTTATCTGTACTTCCGGTCACAACCGGAAGTGAGCATCCAGTATTAAATAAACTATGACACTCCTGATGAAGTAAAGAATCCAGCGGGCAATTTATCATCCATATCTGTTGAGTCGTTATGACAGTTATCTGTACTTCCGGTCACAAGCGGAAGTGAGCATCCAGTTTCAAATAACCTATGACACTCCTGATGAAGTAAGGAATCCAGCGGTCCATTGATCATCCATATTTGTTAAGTCGTTATGACAGTTATCTGTACTTCCGGTCACAACCGGAAGTGAGCATCCAGTATTAAATAAACTATGACACTCCTGATGAAGTAAGGAATCCAGCGAACCATTGATCATCCATATCGGTTGAGTCGTGATGACAGTTATCTGTACTTCCGGTCACAAGCGGAAGTGAGCATCCAGTTTTAAATAACCTATTGCACTCCTGATGAAGTAAGGAAACCAGCGGTCCATTGATCATCCATATTTGTTGAGTCGTTATGACAGTTATCTGTACTTCCGGTCACAACCGGAAGTAAGCATCCAGTTTTAAATAACCTATGACACTCCTGATGAAGTAAAGAATCCAGCGGGCAATTGATCATCCATATCTGTTGAGTCGTTATGACAGTTATCTGTACTTCCGGTCACAAGCGGAAGTGAGCATCCAGGTTTAAATAACCTATGACACTCCTGATGAAGTAAGGAAACCAGCGGGTCATTGATCATTCATATCGGTTGAGTCGTTATGACAGTTATCTGTACTTCCGGTCACAAGCGGAAGTGAAATTAAGTTTTCTGGCAATTTGTAAAAATTACGTAAGCATCAAGTTTAAGCAAGATTCTAGGTAAAGAAGAATGTCTTGTAAATGAAGGAACTTCAAAACAAAAACAAACGTAATGATCTCATTAATTTACTTTTTGTCTTCTGCATTTGACTTAGGTAATTTTTGAAAAGTATAATTTAAGTTTTTTTCTGTATTTATGATATCTCCTTTAAAAATTAAGTAAAACGTTTCTAATAAAGCCTTTTTTGTCTAACTTATTTAATGTGTAAGGTTGTGGTAAAATTATTTTGAGGAAAAAGGTTGTGAAACGATACCCTTAGCTGTGGAATGGAATTTAAGATTACTGAGAATCTCACAGCAGTGACTTCAAACATTTTTTTAAACGACAAATACAACCATTACTTCTATGAGCGCAGGTGATCATTACGAAGTTGCCAAGGACTGCCAAAAGAAAGAACCGTTAATCAATGTTGGACCACTATATCTTCCAATTGCTTCAGTTTTTTAAGGTAGAGAAAAGTTTTATTTCATTTGCCACGCATCCATCTACCTAATTCATGTTTCGTTTCTTCATATAGGCATATTTGCAAAGCTTTCAAAAAAATGTTGTTTATTTCATTTCAGTCATGTATTATAATTTTTATTAGTTACATAACACGGTTTCTTATATTCTTATCAATTTGCTTTTATTCCCTCAAAGTTTCATCTTTTTCAATTTTTGTTATTGTTAATAAATAAAATGCTGTTATAATTTTCTACGAATCAATTTTGTTCTATTTTATTTTATTTAATATTTGAAGATTTTTCATTACTTTCAATGATCTCTCTATCAATTTATTTATTCTCTCTATGGCAATTTCTATTTTACTGATTAGTATTAAATTAGTATTATTAAATTATTCTCGTGTAAACTCTGCGCTTCCTCCTAAAATTTGTGTTCCCAAAATGTTTATGGATCACAATATATTTAACGTATTACACATAAAATACGTTTACAGCAAATTTTTTAGTTAGAAAAGGAATTGCAATGCGGAATCAATTGTATTCACTCATACTATTGGGCTTTTACAAAGTTATGTTAATTCAAAACCATGCTTATTTGTAAAGTGGTTCCTTTATTAGCTGAAGTTATAATTTTTTGTTGTTTTAATGCAAATAATTGTATCCTGTGTAAACCACTTTCTTCCTTAACTGCTTAATGTAAAATAATAATATCAATTAGATCGATCATTCATAGTATTTTGGTTACGAACAGGTCCTTTATTGAAAACCCAAAACCTTTTCCAACTACAGTCTGTCCAGTTTGACTAATATCCATGTAAATTATTTTGCGTGATTTTTCGTCGGTTCACCGTTTTCTCTATAAATCCTCAATAGACTTACTTATTCTTAATATTATCTTAACAAATTTCTTTCCTCCTTCTTCACAGATAAAGATATTCTGCTCTTTTTTTCCCGTTCATCCACTTCACTTTTCTCTATACTTTCATTTGTTCTATAATTTCAAATATTTCTATAGCCTGCAGCCGCCTACAAAACATTATTTAATACGACGCCATCTTACGCATCACATTACAAACTCAGATCTCGTCCATGATCGTTTTTAACTGAATTGAGTTAAGGTGTTTTTTTTCATTTATAGAAACCCTGTATTTGTATGAACTGGAGTTGGATTTTACTTCACTAATTTCTGTAACTATCAACTACTTTAATTTTCTCACCTGTAATTTTTCCATTTGATTTCGTTGATCTCATCAGTATCTTGTTTGTTTCATGATTCTCGTGAATACACGTGGTCTTCAGCTATATTCTTGTTGTTGTCAAATATTGTTAATTATTATGCTGAACAATTTTTTTATGAACATGATATTTCTAGTACTTTTTAACCAATTATACACACACACACATACACACACAAAACACAAAACATACACACCCAAACGCCCACACACACACACACAAACACAAACACCACACGTACACACACACACACACACAAACACGCGCGCGCGCGCGCACACACACATACACGCACACAAACATATACACACAAATATATATATATATATATATATATATATATATATATATATATATTTGTGTATGTATGTATTTATTATGCACATTACTTTTCTCTTGTCACTAAACCCTAGAAGCATGGTTAGTTATTATTGCTAGAAAAAATTCAATAGCTTAAATATTTTACATTTTATTTAAAAAATTATCATTTACAAAATTTACATTCTTATTTTATATTAATAAAATAAAATTAGCAATCATTAAAATATTTAACAACTTATAGTTATTTATTTAACAATGTTTAAATATATATATATATATATATATATATATATATATATATATATATATATATGTAGCGTTTTTAAAAACAAAATATTAATTACCATGTGATGTTCCTTAGGGAGAGAAGAGTTTTTAAAAAGTTTTTTAGATGAGAAAGTATATTGAATTAAGTGCTTTCATATCAAGTCCCAGAGTTAATTTAAAGTTGTGAGCAAAGTTTAAAACAGTGAAGGTGTACCGGAAGTAGTATGATATGAAATTCTACATCGCGTGGTAGGATTATGTGAACAATAATCACTGTTCACGAAAATAAAGCCTTTAGCCGTGAAGTGTTGTTTTTCTATACTATTATAGAACTAGCCTGCTTACGTTTACTTGGATTATAAATCTAATTTGATATTGTTGTACTGTAAAGAGTCATTAGACTCAGCTTTATCTGATGTGTAATGGTTTTAATTGTTTGTTTTCAGCTTTTCTATTGATTGAAAATAATAATAGGCATTCCATCCTGGAAAATATTTGCTATATATTTCGCTAACTTCGTAAGGTTGTATCACCGAAGGAAAGTTTTTACCTTAATTATTTATCAGTTTAGGTTTTATTTTGAAGTTAAAATTAGTTCAAGGTTTGAAATGCTTTTGACTTACATTTATTGAGGAATATAAAATGTATAGTAAGGTTAAGTATATTGGAAGTATTTAGAAGTAGGAACATAAAAAGAGTGTAGGCTAATATTTTATGTTGCAACATTTTTTGAAAAACGAAAAACAAATGTTTTCGATTTTTCCGTCTGTAAATGTACGTATTTACAATTTTGATAATCCTAAATAACATAAATAAACAAGGGCTTTAACAACAAAAATAATATTAAACATAGTCACTTGGCATTATTGGATGCAGGTTAACGCTTGCCCCTAAGCTTCCGGTCGTACCTAGTATATAGTCATGGAAGTTACTCTCTAAAACCCACATTAGGTTTTTAAAGCCCGGTATAACCTGAGTTGGTAGGCGACAATCGTCTCCACCTTGGACAAGGATAAAGTTATTCTCTTTGAAACATGTCTCGGTGTTCCACATGTAAACGTCAGCTTGGCCTTTGTACCTAAAGAAGAAGTTGGGGCCGCCGTCGGTGCCGAGGAAGACGAACTTGGACGGTTTCAAACCGACGTCTACTATAGTGCCTTGACAGCTGCCGTGACGTAGATTTACCGTCTTGATGGCAAAGAGGCGTTTGCCCGCAAGAAAAGAGAAGTACAAAACGTTGCCGCTGTCTCTCTTTCTGATCAGCCCCAGGTAAAGTACATCTTGGCGGCCGCAACTGAGCGCGACCTCTTTAGGCAGAACTACTCGGTATCCACGATACCCTAAGACATCGTACACAATGATGGACCGGGTGTCAGCGTCGGTGACGTACACGTATGGTTTGCCTTCTTCGGAGTGTTCCACCACGATGTACTGGAGGCGGCTGGTACTGCAGGTTAGGTCAGTGAGGTCTATCTTCTGGACCACCTGCAAGAAAGTATTTATCAGGTTCAATGACTTCCGCGTTATTTTCGCGGAATACAAATTTTAGTTCAGTGTACATTAACATAATTTAACTACTAAAGAGTTGGATTTATTTTACAACATAGTGGCTTTTGATGTGATATTATCAACAAACAATATATCACAGAAAGATCTTGTGAGTTGATTACATTGTTGCTATTTCGTTTGATAAATTATTCATTACGTTTTTTAAATTAATTAGGTTCTACCTGATTTTCAATAATATATATATTTATATATTATATATAATATATATAAAGAACTAAGTCAAAATACAAATACAAGAATTATAATTGAATTTACAATTCAAAGCTTTTCGTTGGCTAACAGCACCAACATCATCAGGAATATATGGTTTAATATTCCTGATGATGTTGGTACTGTTAGCCAACGAAAAGCTTTGAATTGTAAAATCAATTATAATCCTTGTATTTATATTTTGACTTTGTACTTTATTAATACACAAGAATACATATTGCGATATTTATATATATATATATATATATATATATATATATATATATATATATATATAATAAAATAAAATATTTCAAAAACAAGAATACTTTTAATGAATATATTTATTCAAAGTTTAAAATAGTACCGCCGATAAAATAGTACCAGCATCTTCAGGAAAATAATTATCTATTAAAATATTTTTACAAAATTAAATCATATGTGCTACAAACGACCATATATTTATAAGTATTGCACTTTATGTAATTTTTTCTATAACATCAATGACCTTATAAATAGTTTGGTGCCTTGATCTCACTTGAAATTGTTCATCAATTAATTTGTCTTTAACTTTATGCTTATAAATTTCCAATGTTTCAAATATATTCATTTTTAATCCTTTATTTAATTGTTTTATTAATTTCATATTTTCTATTTACGGAAACTCGTGTCCATTATTAATACAATGCGTAGCTAAATTTGATTTGTATATGTTTGGTTTGATATAAGCGTTTAAATGTTCTTTGTATCTTTCTTTTAATTTCTTTTTTGTTTGTCCTACATATAATTTATTACAAGTTTGACATTTTATATTATATACTCCATTTCTTTCGTGCATATTATTTTGATTTTTGTTATTGTTTATTAAATTTTTAATTTTATTATCAGTTTTATATGTAATTTGTAAATTTGTTTCTTTAAATAATCTTGTAATTTTATTTATTTCGTTACCAGTGAATGTAAAAGTTGTCCAAATATTTTCTCTCTTATTAGGTACAAAGTTATTTTCGAGTTTCTGTTTTCATATTATGTTATTATTTAATTTTATTTATCTTTATTTTATTTTATTTATTTTATTTTATTATTTATTTTATTTTTCTCTTTTATTTGATCATTTAAGTTCATTGGTATTTTGTGCATTCTGTGTAGTAAATTATAAAGCGCTGCCATTTTTTGGTTGTATGGATGATTTGAATAATTAGGTATTATTTGATTTGTCTGCGTTGGTTTTCTATATATATTATATTCAAATGATACTTTATTTCTAGTAATTGTAATATCTAAATAATTTAGTTTATTTTTTTTATTCAAATTCATGAGTAAATTTTATATTTTCGTGTATATTATTTATACATTTTAATATTTTGTCAATATTTAAACCATTATTATTTGATATGTATAATCCATCATCTACATATCTAAACCAGTGTCTATTTTGATCATATGTTTTAACAATTTTATCTATTTCAATGTCTATATTTTGTAAAAATATTTCCGATAATATACTGGACATTGGAGAGCCCATTGTTAATCCATCCTTTTGTTTATAAATTTTATTGTTATATAAAAAATAATTTTGATTTAATATGATTTTTAATGTATTTATTATTTCTTGTGTTAATGTGTTATCTTTTTTAAATGTATCCATATTATTTTTTATTATTTCAAGTGTTTTCATTGTAGGTATGTTATTATACATGTTAGTAACATCAAATGGTATTAATTTTGTATTATTATAAATTTTAATATCTTTTAATTTTTCAATAAGCTCAATCAAGTTTTTTGTATTATGAGTATTATTTAATTTTACCTTATCTTTAAGTAATAAAGCCAAATATTTTGAAATTTTATAAGAAGGAGCAGTTGTAAAATTAACTAATGGTCTAATTGGTTTATCTTCTTTGTGCAATTTAATTAGTCCATTTAATCTTGGAAATTTAGGATTCTCATTTATGTAATTAGTATATTTTTGATTAAATAATTTTGATGATGTTTTTATTATATTTTTTATTTCATTTTGATATTTGTCTGTGGGATCTTTATTTATTTCTGTATATTGGTTTTTAGATATATAATTTTCAGTTTTATTTATATGTTCTTGTTTATCAATAATAACTACATCATTACCTTTATCAGCCTATGTCATAATAAGATCATTAGTTTGTAATTTTTGTTTAATTTGCTGAATTTGCGAGCATTGTTTTATGTGTGTATGATTAGTTTTGTTATTATTACATAACTTTATTATTTCATGTGATGTTTTTATTCGCATATTTTCTTGTTCATACATACAACCAAAAAATGTCAGCGCTTTATAATTTACTACATAGAATGCACAAAATACCAATGAACTTAAATGATCAAATAAAAGAGAAAAATATAATATATCGAACTGGTTTAGAAAATGGATGTAAAAAAAAACTATAGATAAATTAAATAATAACATAATATGAAAACAGAAACTCGAAAATAACTTTGTACCTAATAAGAGAGAAAATATTTGGACAACTTTTACATTCACTGGTAACAAAATAAATAAAATTACAAGATTATTTAAAGAAACAAATTTACAAATTACATATAAAACTGATAATAAAATTAAAAATTTAGTAAACAATAACAAAAATCAAAATAATATGCACGAAAGAAATGGAGTATATAATATAAAATGTCAAACTTGTAATAAATTATATGTAGGACAAACAAAAAAGAAATTAAAAGAAAGATACAAAGAACATTTAAACGCTTATATCAAACCAAACATATACAAATCAAATTTAGCTACGCATTGTATTAATAATGGACACGAGTTTCCGGAAATAGAAAATATGAAATTAATAAAAGAAATAAATAAAGGATTAAAAATGAATATATTTGAAACATTGGAAATTTATAAGCATAAAGATAAAGACAAATTAATTGATGAACAAATTCAAGTGAGATCAAGGCACCAAACTATTTATAAAGTCATTGTTGTTATAGAAAAAATTACATAAAGTGCAATACTTATAAACATATGGTCATTTGTAGCACATATAATTTAATTTTGTAAAAATATTTTATTAGATAATTATTTTCCTGAAGATGCTGGTACTATTTTATCGGCGAAAAGCTTTGAATAAATATATTCATTAAAAGTATTCTTGTTTTTGAAATATTTTTAATTTATTAACTATATTACAAGAAAACATATCACCATATTTAATATATATATATATATAACATGTGGAATAAAGATAATTTGATCTATATTGTTTTTATCAATTAAGAGAACTATATATAAGTGTGTGTGTGTGTGTGTGTGTAAAACATGTTTTCTTGTATAATAATTAAAAACAACTAAGGTTATTCAAATACAAGTGTATTTATTAATTTATATTAAAAGATTTTCAAACAGTACCAATATCATCAGGAATGAACCTACAATAATGCAAGATATAAAACATATGTTAAATTAGAAACAGAATTGTTGCTAAATTTATACAAATTGCCAAGTTTATTTTGTTGCTGTAACATTATAGACATTGAATATAGTATCAAAATTAGAATGTATTTGTATTTGTCCTTTTAATAATTTGTTATTATTACTGTATATATTTATTTCGAATGCTTCATATATATTCATTTTTAATCCTTTATTAATTTCTTTTTTAAGTTTCATATTTTCAATATATGGAAATTGGTGCTTCTTATTAATAAAATTATTTGGAAATTTGAAAATAAAATTTTGCAAATCATTGTATTAATTCAAATTTTGCAAATCATTGTATTAATAATAAGCACCAGTTTCCAAATATTGAAAATATGAAACTTATAAAAGAAATTAATAAAGGATTAAGAATAAACATATGTTAGTTGATCTTTATGTTATATAGCTTACATTATAACATATTCATTCCTGATGATGTTGCTACTGTTTATCAACGAAAATCTTTGAATATAAATTAATAAATATTCTTGTATTTGAATAACCTTAGTTGTTTTTAAATATATATATATATATATATATATATATATATATATATATATATATATATATATATATATATATATATATATATATATATACCAGAGTCAGTACACTCTTTATTTTCAGGATTACAAATATAAAGCTGTGAAATTGCGTGAGAAATTTATTTGCCGAAAACAATTTTTTAAGAATATTTAGTAGATAGTTTGCATTTGAAGTATTGTGACAAAAAGTTATTTTCAATATAAGGCAATAGATTAGTGGAATTCTTATTTTTAAAAATGCAATAATGTACAAATAGCCTACTCCTAAACAAACGTCCCAAATTAGGTACAATATATCTAAAAACCTAGATAGATAAACAATTAAGTTTAAAATTAAACTATCTCGGTGATTTTGATACCGAAATCTAAAGTAAACTGTTACATATCAAATTATCTGAGACAAATTAATTATTTACTGCACATCCAAAATTAACTTAAATTTATGAACCAAAGAAACGTATAAAAAAATATAATACTTAATTTTAGTTAATCTAGTTTTACAGAAAACTGGTTACCGTTCACGAAATCCTACCATATGACGTAAAATATTACAAAGTACGACCTATTGTACACCTTCATTGTTTCAAACTTTGTTCATTACGCCAAGTTAACTCATACTTTATTTGAAAACATGGAATCCAATCCTACTCTCGTATTGATTTGGATTAGTAATGCGTGCTACCCCTTCGTTTACGAGCAACTGCAGAAATTTGAACTGCAATCCAAGATTACCTTTAAGTATAAAACTAAGGATCTTAGAATTTTATGTTTCGAAGTTTATATGCACGCTGTATAATTGGACAGTAAGGAACATTAATAATATACAGTACACCACCTTTGGAACATATGAAAAATTTTACTTCTGTCGTTAAGTACAACCCAAACCAAGTGTTTCTTTATAATTGTTTAGATTTTTAAGCCTATTTTGATTAGTTACATAATAATGTTGTAACTATTAAAACTCTGTGATAAACTATTCGCTTTCAACTAATCACTTCTCTTGTAAAAACTACTCTTAATTAGCATTTTATTTAATTAATAAATAAAAAATAAATAATTGATGCAAGTGATGAAACTCTCTCTGCGCAAAGGATAGGAGGTAGTAATTTGAGAGAAAGCTTAATCATTACTGTATTACTGTTACTGTTGTACTACTCACTTGCCGAAACTTTATCATTTGCTATAGGGTCTAAACGTTTACCTTCTCTTTTCTATCAGAACTACTTCCTGGCATGCTTGTGACTCAGACATCCTGAAGACATCAATTTTACATCCCTGAAATGTTTTTGGAATACAAGCGCCACACACAAAGACATAAAACTAACAGATAGTTTTGTTGATCCTAAAAGATAATCCGCGCATGCGTACACTTTCTCTTTGCCCTGCCGTTGCCAAGAGAGTCTCATCACTCGCTTTACAAGCTATGCATAGTTTGGAAATTTAATTTAAAATTATATTTTAACTTTCAGTTGTAAATAAAACTAGTTACCTGCTCAGAGTTCAAATCAATAGCCCATATGGTAGGAGGTCCTCGCCTGACCGGCTGTTCCAGTGTGTTAACTATGCCCAAGTCCAGAATCCACATCAAACCGTCGCAGTCTATGAAGATGTCTACAGCGTTCTGGATGGCATCAGGACTTCCCTCTTCGTTCATTTCCCAAGACGGGAACGCCGACAAGAGAGGAGAGCAGTTGCCACTGGTCTTAAGGTAAATTCTACCCACGGTGAAAGGAACTCCGGCTTTGTACCGCGGAGTTACTAGGAACGCCTGGTCCTTGTACATTTGGACCCTCGTTGAGATAATGCTCATTGGTATACACCTGGAAATAAGGAATTTTGTAGTGTAAAACGTTTTATTTACGATATGAAGTTGAATTTATAAACAAAATCTGCACCCATAATGTAAAATCTTGTAAACGTACGTATTTCAACAATTTACAAAATTTACTCCTGGGTAAGGAAGAAGAAGAAATAGAAAGGTAAGGAAGATCATAGCACTCTGTTTGGAGAGTGACACCTTAAGTAGATCTACTCTCGTAACTACTAAAGGGGTTCATAATGAGAGAGAGAGAGAGAGCGAGAGAGAGAAAGCGAGAGAGAGCGAGAGAGAAAGAGAAAGACAGACAGGCAGAGAGAGAGAGAGCCGAGAAGGGGAGGGAGAGAGGGGGAGAGTAAGAGAGAAAGAGAGCGAGAGAGATAGAAAGGGAAACATATATATAATGCACTAAATTGAAAACTCTTAAAACAATTTAATTCTCAAGACATTTGACGTTATCTCACGCACTAGAAATAACCAGATTATTTAAGTATAGCAGATATGTTCTTTGTTAAAAATTAGAGTGATTAGGCGTTTAGAATAATTAAGAGATCCTAGCTTGCCATTATATGGAAACAAGTTTAAATACACATGTTTTTTTTTTGATAGAATGTTTTATTTTTCAAAAAAGAAACTGTAGTTGGATTGTTTTGTAAGTGTTATGAAAGTTTACAAAACATCTTTCAAATTTTTGTAATTAATACGACCGCACAGCGAAAATTGGTTTTGCGTGACTAATTCACAAAATACCTTCCCATTTGACAGGTGCTATGGCAAGTGATTATAACTCACTACGTCCGTCTAACCATACGGTCTGTTCAAGTGTAGAACTGTTTTGCTTTAATGGCGTGCACCTAAATTTTTCCACCCAAATCAATTTCTTAATTTCAAAACTTCATTCATCTATCAGAGCAAAAAAATCAAATTCGTATATATACTCGTATAAGTTCACTCTATTTTAATTTTAAATAGTTATCCTCTTTGGTTTTTTTCAATTTAATCTAGCAATAAAATCTGAATGTTATGTAGAACAAAAAATTCGAAAAAAGCTTTATTAAATTAAGTAGATCCTAATTTTTTCATCCAAATAAATATATAGGTTTTTAATCTTAAGGCACAAACATTTTTGACTTCTAGATGTTTCATTACAAACTTTTAATTTAAAAGGTTTTTTTTAAATTTCTTATCGATTTCACTATTAATAAATGTGGAAGCAATGAAACAATTCAAAATGAAATTGTCTCAAGACATCCAATGGCGTGATTTATAAAGAATTTGCAACTATAAAACCAGTGTTCGTTTATTATATTTTTAAAAGGGTTGTAATACATTAGCATTCTCTTATAACCTCTGGTACGTTTTAATCATAAATTTAAAAATAAAAAACAATTTGAATATAGTTTAAAGCCTATCTTTCTGTTTTTGTTCAGGTAATATATATGGTGATAATATATAAATAGACAAGAAAGTAAGATTTTTAAAAGTAAAGGTGGCAAGTAACTTAAGGATCTATGAAAGGGACAAGTTATATGAAACTGCTTTTATGTAAATCACATTATACTAGGAAATCTATTTGTAAGAGAGTTTTCATTAGTTTGTTTTTAATTACAGAAAATTAAAGTTATTGTTAAACGAAAAGTTTTTAATGAAAAACGAACCGGTAATAATTATGTACTTAATCATCAACTGCTAATTGTACTCCATGTTTTTTTTAAACACTTAATGTCAGTAAACATATAAACCTGACAAAGAATTACTGTTGGAATTGTCGAGACTCTAACGTCTGTTCTTGCTTTCTAAAACGCGCTGACGTAATCTAGTTTTAACTAATTAATTCATTAACATGCTAAAGTCAGACATTATATGTGTGTAGATGACAAACGTGTTATTCCACCTCTAAATACCTTCCAGTCTGGCTGTAGATGCTCTTGGTAGAAGAGCAAGGCCACTGCAGATTGTTCCCGGAAATCTGGAAAGACCAGTAACACATCGTCTTATCATAAGCACAGGATACCAACGCAGCAATGCTTGCTACAATAATCCACGCGTAACACTTCATTGTTGTTCTGATAAAGAAGGCTGTGCCATTCTTTTTATATTCTTTGTTTATCTGTGTAAGCAGAAACCTCTATGACATTCATGGCCTCGTGGTTTCAGCTGATGCTTGATAAGTTTGTAAACAAAGAGTTTTTGTGTTTTGATTTAGATTTCGTTATGGAAGTAGTTGTTAACGGATCTCGGTATGTATTAGCAGTTTCCAAACGTTACATATTATTGGCTTGGATATTTCAATTTTTTTCTCAACTATGACGAGTCCTAACAGCTTGTTTTTTGTACTGAGGATGGTTGAAAGTATCAAGTTTGTTCTAGTGAACGGCACAGACTTAATATTCTAGTACTACTGACGATGTGCAGTTTATTGTTGATTTGGAACCAGGTCCAAAGGCATAATGTGCTTAGGTCGGCGTTCTAGCAACCTGCGAGATAGCCGTAAAGCTCTTAGGTTCTTTTGTTGCTGGAGGCGTTCGAAGTGATTCACTGCTACAGCAGCAGCTTCCCCCCCCCCCTAAAGTTAAGACCTTAAACACCTATTCATAATATTACATATTATTTAAGAATTGATAAAGGAGACTCGTTCATTTCAAATTTTGTCTGAAGTTGAAAAAAACTTGAATGCCATTAGTAGAGAACACGTATTACTCTGTGACAATGGAAACCTATTTTATATCTTGAGGGAATGATGAACTCTTGTTTAAAAAACTATGGCAGAAGCAAATTTACAAAAACTGTATCAGTAACCCTGATTTTATATAGGGTTGCTTTTATTTGGTAACAAGAAAATAGTCATACCTATCCTAACAGCTGTGCCACACAACTTTAAGTTTATGCTCGCAAAGTACTTATGGAGCAACAAACACCGGTACAGTGTTTTTAAAGTTCCTGTTCGAAAATGCACGGGTTACCTTGGCGTAGTTAGTTGTCAGGTACAAAAACGTGACATTTATTAGGTCAACCAACTCTAAACAAAGACAATAAAACCTAAACTGACCATATTATCCAGCGATGGGGCATTTTATTTTGTTTCAAGTAGCCTACAAAAGATTCCATAACATTTATTATGTAATTTATTGTAAAACATTGTTTAACAGTTTAGATTTGGGTTAAGTAATATTTTCTAATAGTTACGGAGAGTGTAAACTCTGTATAAAAGTAGCCTTTAGTTGTTTTAGGAGTTTAATAATTTTTTATTACATAACAAATAGGTGTAATTACTACTGATTTAATAAATGTAACCCCCTTAGACGGCAGTCAACTATTACTTTAGAGTGGCTGGTGACTGTTTTTGTAAAGAATTAGGGAAAATCACCCGATCTATTTTGTTTTTACATTTTACTTGGAATAACTGTAACGATTCTAAGCATATTTTGCTTCATATGGAGTTGGAACCAATTAATAGTTTCTTAATCATTCAATTCCTTTGATTTAATTTGTTTTCGATAAATGTTTGAGTCGATTACCCAGTATGATTGTTAACGTCCAAGCATGGGAAATGGTGCAAACAAAGTTAGGGTTAATGTAGAGACATACAACCCTCTGGTAGAGCATAAAGGGTTGTATCGGGCTTTCACGTATGCAGGTGGGTTCTGCCCATTGCATCCCCTGTAAGAAGAAAGATAATAAAGCAGATGCTACTAAGTAGGACTAAGAAGATGACGTCATGATCACCTGGTGTTGGAATAATGGTAAAGTATTCTACCAAGTGTGCAGGTTTGCTTTCCTGAAGTAGACCTGCACATCCGGGGTGGAGGAAGGTGTCTTTCACCCATCCCAAAATACTCCACTCATTTTGAAACTCACAAAAAAAGCTTCCTTTCTAAATTTTACAAAAGTATTTAGACGAATCGAATTTTGAGCGGTATTTTCGGTTGTATTCATGGGAGGGGAATCATTTCCCATTTAAAAAAACTAACGTGTTTTCATGCTTCACTGGTATAACAGGCCACCTTTTTACCTTCAAGTATGTTTAAAAGTTTGTTTTTATTTATAATGTGTATATTTTAGTCAACATACTTATACTTGCGTATAGTCTCACATACTTAACACTTTCAATCGATAACAGAAACTCAGACTATATGTTCCAATTATTTTAAAAAATCTTGAACTTTGTAGTCCATTACGTTCGGTGAATCTTAGTTAATCACTTAAATAATAGTTTATGACTATCCGAACATTCGGAAAATTTCGGATGGTCATAAACTATTGTTTAAGTGATTATTTAAAAAAATATATAATGTACAGAGCTTAAAGTCCGAACATCCGCGGTTAATGGAAAGCCGTTCGGACATTAAAGCATGCGCACCAACACTCGACATATTTGTTGGGGGAAAAACCTTAAAACAATTTCTTAAAATTATTTACCCAAAAATTAAAAACTTAAAGGAATAAATGAAGATGCAAGAAATTAAATTGGCATTTAAGAATACCAATTTTCGATAAAAATGTGTGATATTTTATGTCTCACAAGAGATCTGAACTTACTTTTTAAATAACCTTAATACCAGAGCTGTTATACTATTGCGTAATAATATTAGCAATACTAAACCTTATTTGTAATTCGTTTTATCTTGTTCAATTTCAGAGAGTCTGAAGCAAAAAACTCAGTTCATTTGAATAGCTAAAACAATGGTAAAAGACAAGAGTGAAGATGTTTTAGAAGAGGGTTTAGTTAAAAAAAGCCATGAATGTAAAATCTTGTAAGTTATTAAAAGGTTGACAAGAACGTATCAAAGGCCTGCAAAAGTTTTGACTGGTTTAAACCTCGTTAGATATTTCCTATAAATTTTAATGTTCCTTAGAAAACTCTTAAAGTTCATAATGTATACTAATAAAACTTTATTAGTAAAGTAGTAAAACTTTATTAGTAAAGTAATAAAACTTTATTAGTAAAGTAATAAAACTTTATTAGTAAAGTAGTAAAACTTTATTAGTAAAGTAGTAAAACTTTATTAGTAAAGTAATAAAACTTTATTAGTAAAGTAATAAAACTTTATTAGTAAAGTAATATAACTTTATTAGTAAAGTAGTAAAACTTTATTAGTAAAGTAGTAAAACTTTATTAGTAAAGTAATAAAACTTTATTAGTAAAGTAATAAAACTTTATTAGTAAAGTAATAAAACTTTATTAGTAAAGTAGTAAAACTTTATTAGTAAAGTAATAAAACTTTATTAGTAAAGTAATTAAACTTTATTAGTAAAGTAGTAAAACTTTATTAGTAAAGTAATAAAACTTTATTAGTAAAGTAATAAAACTTTATTAGTAAAGTAATAAAACTTTATTAGTAAAGTAATAAAACTTTATTAGTAAAGTAATAAAACTTTATTAGTAAAGTAGCAAAACTTTATTAGTAAAGTAATAAAACTTTATTAGTAAAGTAATAAAACTTTATTAGTAAAGTAATAAAACTTTATTAGTAAAGTAATTAAACTTTATTAGTAAAGTAATTAAACTTTATTAGTAAAGTAGTAAAACTTTATTAGTAAAGTAATAAAACTTTATTAGTAAAGTAATAAAACTTTATTAGTAAAGTAATAAAACTTTATTAGTAAAGTAGTAAAACTTTATTAGTAAAGTAATAAAACTTTATTAGTAAAGTAATAAAACTTTATTAGTAAAGTAGTAAAACTTTATTAGTAAAGTAATAAAACTTTATTAGCAAAGTAATAAAACAGCGCAATAATATGATGTTTAACTTATTTAAAGTTATGTTAAAAGGTTACAATTCACCATATGTTTTAATTTTTATTTTCAAATTTTCGTAAGTGGATCATAGAAAAATAATGTATAAATAAATATAGCTTCAATTTAATAAGTCAGGTAACTATGTATACCATTAACATATTAGAATAATATGTATAATAGTACAATTTTAGACGTACATTTTAACTTAATGTTAATGTATAATGGAGAAAGTAACATAACTTACGACTTATACAAACAGCTGTGTTATAAAATCATACGTAGTCTATTCAAATAGTTTCATCATAAGATCCTTCTGAAAATATGGTAAATTTCATTTGAAAATTATTTATACATAATCTTCAAACAATCTATAACTGAAAAAGAAAGCGGTTGGTATTATCCTACCACTATTTTTCATAAACAAATAATTCGTTTTTATTCTTTCTTTTTGGAATTCCTAAGTGAAAATGGCGCGTTCTATCGGTTCACCAAAGTGTATAAATATCTTTACATGTGTTATAAGAATGTTAAAAAAGGGTTCTAGATACTTTTAAGACGTAGCTTTAAATTCTTTTAGCTGGAACTATTTAAAATTTAAGTCGTTTTTAGGTTAACTGCAAATAATTACTTAGCTAATTTAAAACCAAGACTTATTTTATGTCCAATTAACATATACGAACTATGTATCCTGACAGTGTGGTAGTGCTTTGTGAAAAAATTAAAGATGTTGAAACAAGAATATTGTGGGAAAGGAGCATCTAGTCTCTCGGCTCTCGTCTCCTTTGCCAAAGAACACAGTTTTAGCTATAAGGCTGGGAGTCTACAGTCCAGTTTTTGAAACCTCTGGCGCCACAAATCCAACCTCAAACTCGTGACTCCCGTCCAGGCGAGTAGCGTCAGACCCGAGGCGAGGGGCTTGGTGTCATGACTCGTGGTACCAGAGTCTATCGACCTTACTATAAGGCGACGTATACAGCAAAGCCGAGCAGAGCCGGGCGGAGCGATGCGATGCCAAGCTGAGCAAGATCTGCTGCGTTCACACTGAAGCCGATTCGCACGTAGTAGGTAGGTTTCCTAGCCTTGTAGAGAGAGTTGCTCTTTTCTGTCAGTCTCAGTTGCAACGTCGTGTAATAATAATGTCATCAACTTTGGTGATGATGATGATGTTACTGGACAGTTTCTCACTTGATGATGAATCCGTGGGAGAAAGAAGACGATTCTGGACTCACAATATCAATAAAGATCACGAGACTAGTGAACAGTTAGTAACTCTATATGAGAAACAAACGAGAAAAGGAAGAACTGTTTTGGAGATATTTTAGAATGAGTACCCATACATTTGATTATATAGTGAAATCCATTTGTCCACAAATCGATAATCCCACAACAGAAGTCTTTCTTGAATCGAACTAATTACTATTTCAATATTAATACTCATTAAGTAGTATTTTTGAATTAACAAAACATAAAGAACAAAAACAACTTGAGAAATAAAAAAAAACAATATATTGCTTAATGTTTTTTAACTCACTGGGCTGGAACATTGAAATAGACTGAACGAAGGCAGAAGCCGCATGACAGAAAACGCTTGAATTAACGGCAGGTAGGATTGCACAGGCATCGCTCGGTCTCGCTAGGCACCGCACGGCGTTGTATTTGAAAACTCCCATATAAATACTTCGTATTTAGTGACCAGGCGATTATCACACAGCTCGGGTTTGCCCGGTCTGGCTTTGGTGTGAAATCCCACTAAGGCCTTGACTGGTCACCGGCCCGCCACTGGGACGAGATGAACACCACCATTGACAGCTTTTCGGCCGCTCTTCCAAAACTACTCGGGACAGTAGAACCTTCCAAAGGAAAGGTTTCAGAACCTCAACACCCATTCTGATTAGTTCGGCCCAGATAGTGCAATCCACTTTCGGGTTGCCTTACCTAAGGGCCGAACCCCCAGACTACATAACCCAACCCGTTATAGCTTGATAGCTATGTATCCTAACAGTAAACTACATATCTATCATCTATCTACTGCGGACAGTTATTTAGAAATATTGATAATCGTGAAAACGATTACCAATATTGACAGTAAACATATATATGTTTTCCCTCAAGACAGCCAAATCACTACTGTTCGATCAACCTCTTATAAGATCTAAACATACGCTAATCGAAGCTATAGGCTATCTTACCACCAAAGTTATTCTCTTCTCTGTGACAATCCAAGTAGAAACTGTTTACATTAAAATAGGTATAAAAATAAAGATTCAAATTTGGTAGTTTAAAACTTTTTTTGTGACAAAACAAGTAATATTGCATGTTGGCAAATTGCGGGCGAGATTTTTAACATATACCCATACGTAGTAGAAAGAAACGGTTTTCTGTCTAAGTAAATCACCTACGCCAGATTGTGACTATCTGTATCTCCTGGGTTAATTGACCAGGTATAAAACGATTTTAGGGAAAATATCAGCAAGTACAACCACTTTTTTAGTGTTTTTGCTAAGATTTATTCTATTAAAACCACAATAAAAACAGCACAGCACTATCTCTGTTCTTATTTTTATTAATTTTCATGATTCAAGTCTGAGAGGCAAGAATATCTTTTGGGTGTGGTTTTCAAAAAACAATTGAAACGAATTTTGAAAAGCAACACAATATCGTAGAAAGTAAGAGGAGAGAAAGAGAAAACTTTTAGTTAGAGTAATTTTGTTTTTGTAAAAGGAGGTATCAGTTGGACAACACCGATTGGACCTCATGTATCAATGCTGTAATGTTGGACGTGGGCGAACGAGCATGTGTGTGTACTTGCTTCAAGTGCCACTCCTAACTGCGTTACTTTATTTACACTTGATTGGTTTAGTAGACACAATACTTGGTAATACTTCAGTGTATGGAGATATTCCACAACGCTTGGTGTACATAAAATAACAATGCTATGAAAGCTGTATAAAGAAAGTATAATTAATTTTAACAAAATCAACGTTCTGTTGTCCCTTAATAGTGACACAATATGAATATGTGGTGTAAAAAAGCGATATAATACACTATACAAAGTTATAGCAAAATAATATACTCTACAATATAATATGTTTTTTAAACGCTAAACAAAAACATAATCTAAATACTTTTAGGATAATGTCGATTACTAAGACATTTTTTTGATAATTTTAGATTGATCGCGGAGTGTAATTTTACCGGAAGTGACAAAATAAATTTAGAACAAAACCGGACAATTTTGCAATGATGATGAAAATAAGAATTGTAATAATACAGCTATCAGTGAATGGCAACGATTTTTAGAAAATTTAACACTAAAAAGTTATTTTGCTTGTGGCCGTTAAGTAAAATAATAATTATTTTAAGCGGAAATTGTTTTGAATCCTCAAAAATATTGAATTAATTTCGTAGATCAAGTTTTGTATTATGTTTTCAAGATTTATTTGACAGGACAACTTATAAATATTCTTTTTAAACCGAAGCCCAATGAAATGTTATACTGTACTTTTGTTTCTTAAAACCATTATACTTATAAACATGCTCTCTTGATTTTTTTTTGTCAGGGATAAATTACAGTGATTTATACTTATGTTTTAAAGGAAAGCAAATAACAAAACACATAGAAAACATTTATGTAACAAATTTATATAAATCAGTAAAATATATACAAATATATAAATTTTCATATTTACTTGGTTTAATAAATTCAATACACATTTAAATTTGAAATAACTTAGTTCTGAAACATTCCTGTAGATTTTTATTGATGAACTTTTAAACGATCACAAATAAATTCACATGTTTTAAAACATCAACCAGAATTTATAACATTACACTACCTAAAAAAATAATAGAAACCAAATACCAGAAAATTGAGTGTAAAATATATCAAATTTAATATATTACGATTTCTTGTGGGCACTAACCCACAAGTACAATCCAATACAGTAATTTATCGCTCGCAAGACAATATAAATGGCTTGATGGTTTTTAAATTGAATTTTGTAATACTTGAATGTTATTACACACACACACACACACACACACACACACACACACACACACACACACACACACACACACACACACACACACACACACACACACACACACACACATATATATATATATATATATATATATATATATATATATATATATATATATATATATAATAAAGTAAGTGTTACGTATGTATATACAGTTTATAATTTTTTTTTAAATGTTTAATTGTTGTTTAAAATATATAGTGAAGGTAACATGAAAAATATAGTTTTAGCTTCTGGAGGAAATTCGAGAGTAGACTCGTAACATAGGGCAACGATTTGAAACTAATTAACTTTTGCTTTATGTTTTAATTAATTGAAATTTATCATAATCCACCAATTATATAATTGACGTAAAATTATAAAATATGTAGGGTATAATATTAAGAAATGCTGTAATTGTGCGTGATTACTGAAATTTCAGGAAGTTCCCGTAAAGTGTGCGTTTGGATTACTCGATCTCCGACAGAATATTTGTTTAGAAATTCATCCTCTGATGAAACGTTGTGTGAAATTGGTAACCTCCTTGAAGCTACGACCTAGGCCTTGACTTGTGTTGGAAGATGTGCGAGTCGGCAGAACAGGTGGCTCAAGTGACATATATATACACGAGACGTTATCATTCTTTGCACACGCAGTTTGGTGGATAGCATTCTTATCAGGTAAAGTCTATAAACTATGCATAGGTGCAATGTACGTATGCATACATTTAAAAAATAATTCTTATAGTTCAATATAATTTGTTTTGGTTGTTTGCAGACTTTATTAAATGTTGTGTAAATTAGTAACTCTAAATAACTGTTACTTCCATTGATTACTGATCTTTAAAATCAAATAGGCTGAACGAAATGTGGTCTTCGATAATATCTGACATTACGTTGCTTAAAACCAATGTTTTTTTTATTTCAAGACGGTCATCCTAATGTTCAGCATATGTGTAATAAATTAAAAGGACAAAGTACTTTTAGAATATTTTAGGTACCGCATCTTGAACTGTTTAGTAATAAAATTCATTCCGGTATAAAAACAAATCGTAAACAACCTAAATATATTGAAAAAAATTAACAAAATTTTATTCTTAATAATGTTTAAGTTATATAAAAATATGAACAACTAAACATTTCGTGACTTTTTTTACGTGATGTAGCATTGGGAATGTACGAACAAATATACAAGAGGATATATATTGGCCTATATATACATACCTATCACGCACACTGTAATGAACTCAAACATGAATTTTATTTGGCATATTTACGAGGCAGCTTTCGAGAGCTAGGTAATTAATTAAGCTCTCATTCTCGAGCTTTAAAAAACTCTCTCTAATAACTAACTTCTAATAACCAAACTGTCGAAAGTCGACAAATATACAAAGTAAGATTCCTGTTTGAGGATATAAAGGTGTAAGTTATAAGTAAATACAAGAATAAAGAGTTGATATATGTGTGTGTGTGTGTGTGTGTGTGTGTGTGTGTGTGTGTGTGTGTGTGTGTGTGTGTGTGTGTGTGTGTGTGTGTGTGTGTGTGTGTATGTCTGTGTGTGTGTGTGTGTATGTGTGTGTGTGTGTGTGTGTGTGTGTGTGTGTGTGTGTGTGTGTGTGTGTGTGTGTGTGTGTGTGTGTGTGTGTGTGTGTGTGTGTGTGTGTGTGTGTCTCTGTGTGTGTGTGTATGTGTGTGTGTGTGTGTGTGTGTGTGTGTG
>JBAIZL010000003.1:98394004-98396504 GCA_036971475.1 Prosapia bicincta | reverse complement strand
ATACTAATTTGTTTAAATTTTGATAAATCTCAATACAAACAATTCAATACAACAATAACAATAAGTTATGTCTTTTTTATTCAAAGGTTTTAAGCAAAAACATTTTTAGGCCCGTCTCGTACTTTTTATAGGACTGATTTGAATTGTTAAAATAATTTGTATTCAGTAAACATCTGACACATGTTTTTTGTTACTCGCATTAAATTATTATTAACAACATTAAATATTAATCTTTAATGAATTATTTCATCAATGAAGATATGAAATTTGAATTAAAAATGTATAAATTCATATGTTCGGCGATTTTCTTTATGTCTAAAGAAACTTTGTGAAACTGTTAGCTTTATTTTGTTATCACTTATATCGAGACCCCTTCCTATAGCCAGAAAAAAAATTATTTCCTTAAGAAATATTCTATTCTGAATATATCCTTAGAGGAGAAGAGTTTTTCAAAACGATTATCATAAGGCAACGTAGAATGAACTTTGATGCAAGGCAATGCCATCATAATCATCTTCAACAATAATAACATAAATTATAAAATCAGTGAAGAAAGGTTAAGAAATTAAAACAAAATTACATGACAGCAGTGGGAAGCCTACAGAAGTAAATACACTAATGCAATGTACTAAATAGAGCTTTTATACAATCTAGTTTAGTT
Source organism: Prosapia bicincta (assembly GCA_036971475.1). Taxonomy (NCBI): domain Eukaryota; kingdom Metazoa; phylum Arthropoda; class Insecta; order Hemiptera; family Cercopidae; genus Prosapia; species Prosapia bicincta. The sequence goes on along the minus strand of JBAIZL010000003.1, from coordinate 98,395,843 downwards.
TACATAAATGTATTTTATAGAACACCTTTATTACAGAGTGAAAGTTTACTGAGTGCAAATTTTATTTAACTAATTTAATTTAAACTATAAGACATTCTTAAGAATAAAATATATTATCATTATATAGAAGTAAGTACTCATTATCATTACGTTTAATTAAGTAAGATTTATCGAAATAAATTATTATACTTATTAACTGATAAAGAATGTTGAATAATAACATTTGTTATTAATAATAATAACTAAAAAGTATACAATAAATAAAGTAAAACAACTTCCGTGTTAAAACAGATTCTACAACATAAAATCAGCTGTTGTATGAAATTATATGTTATCGCTAAGTTTCAGCTAAAATATGAAGAAGGTACCGTGTCTCGTGTTGAAATGACGCATTAAATGACTATTAAAACTAAGCTCTCCTAACACTGATTAGGAAGAGTGTATAATATATCAAATGTAATTATTGTGTGTTTTTGTTTTAGTATAATGACCATTGTTCAGCGATCTAAAGTTTAGTGCCGTATGTATAAATCGTCGGAGCATTTTTTATCTTTGACGTTTCTAACCTTTCAACTAAAGCGTCTATATAGTCATTTTTTGGTTTAGAGTATTCGATTTTCAATCTTTAGTGCCAGATTAATATTTTACCCCCCCCCCTTCTTAAAATAATATAAAGTTATAATTTTTTTTCAGGTTTGAAACAGAAACTTTTCAAACTTTTCTGTGGGGTCGTACCTTCAGTTTACGTACAATAGTTGTTGCTGTCACTTAATCTCACTGTACAGTTTTATTATAATATATAATTCAATTTATATGACCGAGAGTATGGTTTATAATCGAGTCAATGATATTTATTTTAATAAAGCAACGTTTCGGCAACTAGTTCGTCGCCTGATAAAAATATTACATTGTTTTTAATTACACAAATAAAATACTACAAAATCCAAGTAGTCTACACTCATTGCAATAACTTAAATTAAAATTTTATTACTCTTCCTACTGTAGTGAGTTATTGCGTTAACCTCTTGACTAAATTTTATAAAATTTTAAATTATTGTATATATAATTATACAATATGTTGTATATGTAACTAAAGGCAGTGTAATATTGTCCTCAGGGCTTGATAATCCTTGCATTATTAAAATAAATATCTTTGACTCAATTTTTTTTAACCATATTCTCATTTTTTTAATACGTTATTCGAGGGCTTAAATAATCATGAATAATACATTATATTATGATATGTATATTGCAAACAATATATGTGTATCTGTATATAGAAGATATAATATGTAGGCTATACTCTATTTAAAAATCAGAGACGATAAAGAAACAAAATTTTGGGATGGTAAAATATTACATTTTGAAAGTAACTTATGAAAAATATGTTTGCCATTTACTTGTATACATAAACAGTGAATATCGCCTTGCAACATTATATTTCTATGAGTATGTTCGCAGTGTAAGTTATTTCTTGAATATTTTTAATTTATTTTGTTATGATGTTTTATTTTCATAACAAGTAACTAATTACATATAAATTTGGTTTAGGTTTGCATGGTCTTTCCAATAGCGTCACTAAACACAAAGTAAAAGATGCTGCGAAGCAAAAATTTTATTTCGAACTAAATTTTTAGTTTTTGTCGTTTTAAGAATAATGCACTTACATATTGTACGAATATAGATTTCAAATTCATAAAATGTTGCCAATTGATACTATTTTGTTCTACATTCAATTGGTTACAAAATAATAATTATGAAAACTATTTGAATCGTGTTTTTTTTTTATAATGAAGTTTTCCTAAATTCTTTTAAAATTACCGGTAACACATGTGACGT
>JBAIZL010000003.1:98309004-98389004 GCA_036971475.1 Prosapia bicincta | reverse complement strand
TCAGGCGTGAGCAAGATCGTATAGTACGGACAACAATGTATTGCCTCAGCAAGATTCTAATAAAACTACAGCAAATATAGGTCCTACAATTTATTAATGTTTTTAATAAAAAGGCAATTCATATCAGAATGTGTGTTGCTGTTGCCAAAACAAATTCAATAACCTCCTAAAGCATTATCATCTCGTTTTTGGAATGAAATATCATGGCAGCACAGGCATGCATAACAAAAACTTGATTTTCATAGTTGTTATAACGCGTATTCTTTTCACTGCAATCTTTGTATGCCTTTACGAGTAATGGTGCAACAAGACCGATTATATGCATTTACTACGGCAATGTTTTTACCCTTGCGTTTATTAGGTTATTCAATTGTTGTTATTCTACTTTTAATTATTGACTCTAATTCTAAAATTCTTAGAATATTTGTAAAGTATGGCCTTTTTGACAACCTATTTCTTTTTCTATTTAATCTTTCATGCTCTTGTAGCCGTAATGTCTGGGTATTCCGTCTGACTGTACAAAATTCATACCCGTTAAACTTTTTCTTGTTGTTAACGACTTTTATAAACCATCTACTTCTTAGTACCTATTGTTTAAAAAATAACGATTTGGAAATTGTATGGCTTAAAATTAAATTCGAAGTACATTCCTCATGCTATCTTCTAATCAAATGGATATAGCTAATTTAGTATGATAAAGTTCAGAGGTAGATTGCTTCATGTAGAACATTCCTTGTGTAGGTTTAGGGCCGGGGTGCCAGCTACACTAGCAGTCACTTCCCTCAAGTCTAAGAGCTGCCATAGCGTCCTGGAACCATTTCCTTCCTGGAGCATGCAAGAGGAAGGCAACTGTAACGCCATTCAGAACGCTGTGGACATCTTTCTGGACGCTGATGATGTCTTGTGGGTGCTAGATGTGGGTATAGTAAACGCTCTGGAACATCCGGTGCGCAAATGTAAGCCGAAGGTCTTGGCTTTCAATACCAGAACTGGAAATGTAAGTCATAGCGTATGTCTAACATTATTTTATATGTTTTATCCGTGGTTTTTGTTATCATTCGATACAAAAACTAGACAATCTAAGAACAATTTATATTTGGTTAGTTGAGATACATTACATTTTTTATGTCCCATGACAACTTTCAAACTTATTTTGCTCTAGTTTCTTAAATTTGTTTAGGATACAAAATGTTTTTTTCAATTTCTACTGTTGGTTCACATTCTCCCTATACTATTAAATTAGAATTGTTTAATATTCCTGATGATGTTGGTACTGTTAGCCAACGAAAAGCTTTGAATTGTAAATTCAATTATAATTCTTGTATTTGTATTTTGACTTTTGTTCTTTATTAATACACAAGAATACATATTGCGATATATATATATCTTTATAGGCCTACGTGTTCAAATTTTCAATTGTTAATAAAATACTTTTCCTTCATTCAGTCAAATTCACATACATTGTTTTGAACTTGTAGTGGATGATACAGATGCTATCAAAAATTTTCTAATATTAAATCATTCGTTAATTTCAATAATTGGTTTTAATAGTTAATTTCGCTTGCTATTTTGCCACTTAATATTGGGATTCCGTCATATTTATATACATTTTTATAATAATTGTAATTAATTAATAAAAAGTACCTAAAGATTTTTCTTTGTTCACCTAGGCTGAATAGCAATCAACATTTTTTTTAAATTTATACTTTTTATACATTTCTCTCGACTTTTATTGATTTGACGTTTTCTAGATACCGAATATATGTTTGGTTACGAAACTAGGTATTGGAAAACTGACATTACTAAAATATCGTGGATTGTTGATTTAAAAAAACGCATTTAAAATTAATTTTAATTGTTTGCAGTTTTTCTGTTGTACATCTTGAGCCTTTTATAAAAATATTTCTATTGACATCACTTGATAAAAAACCCCTACTTACTGACATTTTCCATCAGGCGCGTTTCGCACTAGATCAGTAAATTGCAATTATTTACTAATTTTAAACTACTTAACTAAGTGAATACGTAATTGCTTACTTGCTGACGCGTTTCAAAACGATCGTTCCTTTTACGAAGCTAACCCTCTACTGGCGGCATTTTGGCAGCTTACAAACGGTCTGACGGGAATGGATTTATGACAGTGGAGTGGGGTGAGGTGTCAGCGTCTTGTGTTATGAACTGGAAAAGGCTATTGGCTTCAAAGTGTGTGTGATCGTTTAATACATTTTCCCTGTCTGTTGCGTAGTGTTTGTAGATTTCATATTTTTCTAAGGTTGTTAGTTTTTTACTCTGTTTTAATGTGTGTAGAACATTTAAATTAGTGTGCGTTGTTAAATCCAGCTACGCAAAACACCTAAAAAACACCCAACACACACATACCGACATACACACTAATTTAAATGTTCTACACACATTAAAACAGAGTAAAAAACTAACAACCTTAGAAAAATATGAAATCTACAAACACTACGCAACAGACAGGGAAAATGTATTAAACGATCACACACACTTTGAAGCCAATAGCCTTTTCCAGTTCATAACACAAGACGCCGACACCTCACCCCACTCCACTGTCATAAATCCATCCCCGTCAGACCGTTTGTAAACTGCCGAAATTCCGCCAATAGAGGGTTAGCTTCGTAAAAAGAACGACTGTTTTGAAACGCGTCAGCAATTATGCAATTCCGTATTCACTTAGTTAAGTAGTAAATTGGTTTAATCAGTGAATTCAAGAGAATTACATCAAGAAACTTCAATTATTTACGTTATTGATGTAAATATTCACGACTGAGCGCCTTCAAGAGCTAAATGTGTAAGGATTTATGAAAACAAATAGATGGATTTTATAGTTTAAAATGAAAACTTCAGAAGGCCGGAAATAGATTTGTTCCCTAATTTGAATACAAACAATCTACGTGTTTTTTATGATCGTGTTGTTTTATTTTGTTCCTGTAAAACTACATGTAATACTGGTTAGTTATATATTCATTCATATAGACTCATTCTTTGTTCAATAATCTGTTATATTTTACCTGAATGTTCATTTCTGCGAAGTAAGAACTTTAAACCTAACATGTACGGAACTTTCATTGCTTGGTAACAATACTTGAGAAAAAATACACACTATAGACTCATTCTCTACATGTAAAGTTTTAAAGCTAATATTGATAATTACGAATTTATACTATATCAAACCTTTAAGTTGAGATAAAGGCGAGCTAAAGTGAATGTATACTGATGAATTGTTGGGCTTGGTACATGCAAAGACATAAATATTCTGGTAGAGAAAGGAAATGTTTTCAGCTAAGTAGTTTATACAAGACATGCCCGTTATTTACATAACACTACCATGGGAGAGAGGGATCTAACTTTCAAAATAATCGCACATACGTTGGGGCTAAAAACATTGTTAATTTGAAATCAATAGAGGTTTTGAAAATAGTTTATAAGTCTGTTAATCTTCTGAAAAAGCCGGCTTCGGTGATTCAGTATACGAAACTGTCGTTATCCATTCCTCAGATACATTTTCTTGAATTTATTAGTAATTCAATTTATTGTTGAATGGTCTTTTTAAAATAATACTTCTTACATAATATTATTTACATTCTTTTAAAAAAAAAAGCATGAATAAATATAAAGAAATAGATTTCGCATCATTTGAAAATAACAGTTATAATGTAAATCCTAATAATACTAAGTTAACAAACTATTCTCGTGTTAATATAAGGTAATACCACGAACAAAACTTAAAATAATTATTTCGAGAAAACACTGAAGGCACGATTTTACTAAAGTGTGATTAAAACCAATAGGTCCTAATAAGAAGTCCCAGTTATTATGAAAGTTTAGTTTAAAATTATTTGACAATTTTTCCAATACTACAAATAATAATAATAATAAAACACGAATACAAACGCTACCAAGATGATGATGTCGACCTATGTGTCGATGTACATAAAGGTTTTATCTTGGTAACTTTTGGATTGGTTATTTCTTTAATAATGTTTGTATTGTTGGGTTTATTGTTAATAATGTTGTTGTTATAATAACATTGTATTTATACTCATTAACAATAGTGAAAAGCTTTTGAGAAAATTAATTATCGGTTGTAGTTCATATTCGTTACTATTTAAGACCTTTGCTCACAAGCTAAACTCATATTTTTTTACTAAATAATACATAACCTAAATATTCAACAATGGTAAAAAAATAAAATAGTTAACTCGGAATCTCACCACATGTTAGTTTAATAGAACGCACTAGTGTATAACACATTTTAGTTTCGGTGGCAATGTCGCCTCCTTCAGTGATTTTTTTACCGTTGTGAAGAGTTCTCTAGCTAAGCTCTAATTAACTAAATAAAAACCTAAATACTGTTTAATGCTTGTTAATATCTTTAAAAAATATTATTAGGTTTCTAAAACTCCGTTTTGAATAATTTTATAGACATTATAATTTATTTTACGAAATACTTGTTGCATAAGAGCTATTATAACAATTATGGAGGTTGTATTTATGGCTCTCTATTTAGTGTCACATAGTGATTTCAAGAAAGAAAAAATAGCAAACTTTTGAAATGCGCATTCCATGTTCGTAAATTAGCCTGATTCAGATTGATGCAAAATTAAACGAAACTTAAAATTAAATGTTAATAATTATAGTAATGTTAAGGTTATTAAAATAGAAAATAAACCAAAGACGGTAACAAAAAGATCGTTTTTAACTCATTGTAGCTTTACCCTCTAATGATGATGATGTCTCGGTCACCGAAATGTACTTAAACATTTGAATTTACATAGTCATTAGGATAGTTATTATATTATTTTATTAATCTTGTATTTTGGTGTTTAATTTATTGCCAGTTATATTAATTAATTCACTTCATACAAATATATTTAGGTTTGGTGTATTTTTAAGTGGTTGCACAAATTTTAAACTTTTAAACAACTATTAAATATAAATAAAACTTCTTGTCAAAATAAAACTTATAAGCTATCTGCTCCTTTGATCCATTGGAAAAACTCTCGGCTCAGCTGACTTTTCTACAATTGCAACAAGGTCTTAATTCCAGTAATTCTTACAAATATAGAATTATACAATAAAAATATACTTCAATATTTAAGTTAAATGAAAAGTTAAATTTGAATTCATCTTAAAAAATGGGAAAACATTTCATGTTTTCTTTTCATATTAAGAACTAGACCTTAAATTTTGAGTTATCTGAAATTGGGAAGTAGTCTGAACTTATTTTTTTTTAAATCTACACGACCAATTAACCCCGAATTTGTTTAGCCTTCTGTGACTTAATGGTTAGACATTTAAAAATAACAACTATTTGCTGTAATACATCAACAAAATGCTGTGTAAAATATTTGTTTTACATTACAGTTTTTTTAAAAATAAGTAGGCATTACGTAAAAAAAACTGTATTCAATAAAATACCTGTAGTTCTGTAATTAGTATTTGTGTGTAATTTTAAATGTATATTACCAGAACTAGGTCTACTTTGGCTTTGCATTGAATCATCATTAAACAAATTATTTTAATTTCTTACATAATTTGATATCTTCCTTTCTGTTTAACCTCTCCTTTCTGTTATAACCTTTCTATAGTTTTACTTCACCATAAATTTAAATCTATAAACATATTTTTGGTTCAAGCCATTTTAAAATTAAATCCTAACATGCTTTAGTTGATACTCAGGCATTCACATCTTTATCTGATATCTTTAGTATAAGACATTATGTGGTACCTTGCATCAAATACGTTTTCAACGAAACAATATTTTCCAGTTGGTGCATAACATCGACCTGTGCGATTTGATCTCTGAATCCTCCCGTCTCCAGTACCTTGTCGTCAACTACGATTCAGAAGGCCGCTGTTTTATCTACATAAGCGACGCCGCCACGTGCACCATCTTAGTGTACGACGTGTCAGCTGGTAAAGGTTTCCGTCTGGTGTTGCCCGAAGCTGTCACAAAGGGGTGCACTCGTCGCGACGTCTTGTACCTCACTCTGATACACAAACCCAGCGGCGACGCACTCTACTTTACCTACCTTTCCAGCAACCGGATATTCTCCATCAAGACGCAGCACATACAGAGCGGCTCTACTTCCGGAAAGGTGCAGGACGTAGGGATAAAGCCTCGAAGGATGGTTATCCTAGGCACTGATAACGGCCCTTGTATCTTCTTCCGTTATGAAGGTTCAGGTGACGTTTATCAGTGGGATTCCAATGAAAACTTCGGTCGGGGTAACTTCAAACTGGTGTATCGCAGTCCCGACGGGTTGCTGGCTACACATGCTATGGCTGACTACAAGCGAGGCCGTATGCGCGTGTTGGAGTCCAATTTCCTTGATTATATCCAAGGGACTGTAGGGTGCGGAGCTTTACAGAGGCTGGCTGTCATGGATGGCCTAAGTTAAATCTGTTGCTGTTGTTGATATTGACTTGTTATGTGTAGGCTTACTTGTTATTGTTCATATGTTGTTTCTATTTAATTATATATATTTGTAATCACAGTTAATATTAAATATTTAATTTTTTTAATTATCTTTTTTTCCGTCTCCGTTTTCATTAATCTTATAATTATGACCATTATTGTAGAAACCAGCCCCGCGGCGTAAGATGCAACCCCTTCCACAGAAAAAAGAGATGAAACTCTATACCGCCTCCAGTAAATAAACACCTACCTATATATACTGTGGTACTCCAACAGAGCAGTACTACGTCGAATATTTTGGTTTGGAGGGGAGTGAGAGGGTATGAAAGCTAATACCTTTCTGTAAATTCCCGATAGGGCTCGCTTTGTTCATTTTTAACTCAGCTACCACATTGTGAAGTCCATTTTTAAAATGCTCAAAACCTTCAAATAGGAATACAAAAATCTTACCATTTATTGTTAAAAAAGCTCTTCTTGGTAAAATTAGGTAATACCATAAAAGTACAAATTTACTAGTTATATTTGTGGTCCAAATTAGTAGAAGTGAGTTTTATTAATGATTTAAAACGTGAATATTATTCTAACTTTCTCCTGGTTACGTTTGTCCAAACTGTTAAAAGTGACGAGTGTGGTGAAACCAGATAAGATTTTTTTAAATTTATTTTTCACATTCTTTATAATTTAGTTTTTACGTCCCGAGATATGTACCGCTGATCTGTCAAAAAAATTATTATTTTTTTAATATTATTTAATTCAATTACTTGTATCTTAAGTTTTTATCTTGTACTTTATTAAATCCAATTTTTATGCTTGCTCAAATTTGTTTTAAAATGTGTGGAGTTTCCTTCAGTATCTAGACTATTAAAGGTTACACCGTAAAGTTTCGCCTACATTTCTGTAATTTACTTTTTAATTCTTTAGTATTTTTATATGTATTTCTTTTATTGAAAAAATTTTAATTGAACGTAATCATAGCTATCACTGGTAGTAAAGTAAATAATTAAAAGGGCGATATCCTCGATTGGCAAAATCCCTATTGTAACATTTTAAGTTTTAAATTTCGAGATAAATTCAGATTTTATTCTGTTCAATGGTCTATACATGGTAAAACAATGAAGTTTTTAAATGTATCTATAGGACAGATTCACAATTTTATTCTTTCTCGGAGCTTCGTTAATTAACATTGAATTGAAATATAGTTTATTCAACGCATAAAACTAATAGATTTTTGCTGATGGTTAGACGCAAGTAACTCTCATTCCAGTCTGCGGAGATGTCTTTTCATTTAACTATTCTTTTTGTTACAAGAATTTTCAATTAGTCTCACAATCATAGATAAATCATCTACAAAGGTTACTAAACAATACCACATCGATAAAGTCTTTCAAGAATTCCTTTCCAAAACAATTGCCGTTGTGTGTCATTACATAACCTAGAACTTTCAGTAACAATTGAAATGTGGCAACGCTGTATTTCATTATATACCATTGTTCAATATCAGGTCAATTACCATTTAAAATGAAAACTGATTTCCACAGCTGACACGTTCAGGAAGTGTTTGCCATTTATAATTTATTTCTGTGATTGCAGGACTATTATTAGCCACGGCCACCTGTAGTAGGTTATGTTTGCTTTTAGATTGAATTAATTATTTTCTACGTAATGGATAGTTACTTTTTCCTGACGGCAAAAATCTTCTGGAATGGATTTTACTAATCGAAGAATACATTTTCCGTCGTTCTTCAGAAATATTTGCTACTACAATAATATTATATTGTTTTATTGTTTCTTGTTTGTAGTTTTATATTCATAGATGAGCTCGTTTTAACAGACAGATAGGGGCTGAGGGTTGTCCGTCTCAACGAAAGTCCGTCTTAAAGCAAACATTCTTCCTAAAGTTCAAGAAATACTTTTGATAAAAATCTCAGACAACTGGTTATAATGACTATATAATTCGTATTAAAAGGAGGTTAACAAAACGGTTTAGAGGGGCTCACAAGATTTTAAAATGTGTGTTGTCACTCAATTTTAAATCATATTAGAAAACAAAATCTTACTTCTCGCGTCATAAAAATAAAAAAAGTTCTTGAAATTAAGTAGGAAAATAAATTAAATAAAATAAGAAATTAAAGAAAACTGGTCTAAAATTTATTTATTTAATAATAACTATTTTTGAAAAGTTAATAATTAGATAATTAAGGGTGAAAGTCAGGGGTGGATGTTCCTGAAGATGGTAATACTATAATCAAAGAAACAAAAACGTCAACAATATTTTCAAACCCCGACATTAAGTGGAATCCAGTACTGGTTGAAATTTATAATTTAATGTATTTATGTAAAATGCAGTTCGTGTGGTTAATTTAACTAAGCCTATAGCATTCTGGAACATGTGCTTTATAATTAGAAATTGTCTTGATATGTTTGCTAACACCGAAGTAATGGATGGTTAAGTATTAAAACTAATTTAAAAAATATAAATTTTAATTAAAAATAAATAAACTTTGTTTAGTCTAGAAGGACAGTCGGAATAATTTGCACTTTGCTAAAGTAGAATATTTTGGTTCTTGGTAGGTACAGGGAAATACTTTCAAATGAACTGACTCTCAGTTATTCAAAGTGACTGTAGCAGATTTGACCTATAAATTATACTGTCTTTATTTGGTTTCAATAGCCTCGATTTTCAATCAGTCAAATGTTGTGCTGTTAGCGATATTTCAGGCGTTCTTCTTGTAATTTTTCAATTGAATCGTTTACAAGAGCCTAGTGTTTTCTTGTTATTTAATTTATCTCAAGCCAATATTATGTAAATATACAAATATTTACAGCTTGAAATATATTATTTTTTCATTATAATCCATAATAATATTATTATACAATAATTCTGTAATTCGTGTAATCGAAACCATTTTGGCTTAAGTGGTCTTGGCATGTCATTCAACCTGTTTCTAACCTCTTTTTAGTTTAGGTTATCCGAACTGAAAGGTTATAGGGACTTTGATCATACACAGACGATAGCCCTTACACACACACACACACACACACACACACACACACACACACACACACACACACACACACACACACACACACACACACACACACACACACACACACACACACACACACACACACACACACACACACACACACACACACACACACACATACACACACACACACACACACACACACACACACACACAAATATATATATATATATATATATATATATATATATATATGTGTGTGTGTATGTGTGTGTGTGTGTGTGTGTGTGTGTGTGTGTGTGTGTGTTTCTGTGCTTGTTTTGGATATACCCGACTTTAAATACTTACCCTGAAAAATTCATTAGTGACAAATAGAGCCCTGTGTTGTATAAGGAAATATATATTTAACACATGAAGTAAATATTTTATTAAAATTTATTGATTCTTTATAGAAACAATTTTATTAAAATATTAATAATGATAATAAATTATGTTAATTATTGACTTTTAATCCTAAATCATGAATAATGTATTATTCTATATTTTTATCAATTCTTATCAATTTTTAGTCATTTTAATATCTACAAAATCAACATCAAGGGTATAGAACAGGCAAATAATTAGGCTTTCTTAGCAGCAAACAGTGCCTTTCATCCTCGCCCTGCGTGCCTAACTGTGCCCAGATTTGGTTTTGCGTGTCAGTAAACAGCTGATACACTTTGGGTAATTGACTGGCTGACTGTAGGACAACGTCATGGCTCTCGGCCCGCATTGGTTGACGCGTGTCCCAGCGCACGCATGCGTAATCGTGTGGGAGGTAGTAATACACCCCGTTACGTTGGTCTACAGTCAGTCCCACAGATCGTCCTAGTTTGGAACCTTCCATGACGGCGGATAGTGTGGTGGCATTGTATGCTACACTCTGTAACAAATAATTTGCTATTATTAAATTAACTACACATTAATAAATTATATATTTGGTTTGGTATATTTTGAAATATTATATTGTTTTAGTCATTTAAGTATAAATTACATAATATATGTTGGGAAAACACATAAAAGTTTCAGTGCCTAATTTATTTATGGAAAAATATTTTTTTTACGAAAAGGAATATATACTGATGTATTTTGAGCTGTAAATTCGTATGGCACAACATGTAAAACTCAAACGTTTTGCAGCGATTGAGATAAGGTCTGACTACATACAACCAGCTTTAAAGATTGTTTTATCTATTGTCCGTGCGTTAACTTACCCCCGACTGCCAAAAAACGATTTTTTATCGCTCAGCTGTGTACCAGCAACCGCGCCATCTACCAGAAGTGAGGGGAACACTCGCCATACTAGCTAACCGCAACCTCAGTCCCGTGTGAAACATTACCTGTTCCCGATTACATTGCTCATTAACAAAAACAAACGTATCCACTTGGTTCCCATTCAGATTATTTACACAATCTAAATTGAATTTTCACCTTAATGGAGCTACTTTTGTTGGAGCTGCGTTATCCGCCATACCGTAAGTAGAAGTTATTTGGGAATACTAGAACCCACCGAAGCTTCGACCGCTTCATTTGGTGTGAATTTACGTTGTGAACCGAGTTACAAAACTGGCGATGTCCGGTCATTTCCAATCAAGCCTTCCCAAATTAACGCGTGAAAATTTATGATCGCATAATACAAATGATAAATGACAGAGTTGCGGGCAATTTTTATTCCATGCGCCAAGTGGAACTGGGAAAACATTTCTTATCAGATTGCTTCTGGCACATGGTTCGATCATAAAATGACACAGCCTTACCTTTGTATTCCCTTAGCCTCTAACGTATTGCAAATTTAAACTTCTATGAAACATATTCTTAGTTTTGTTCCTGATTTCTCTTCCATGCAGCCACAGCCAATCCTCGCAGGGTACTTAACCGCTACTGCAATACGAGATATTAAATAACTACATTTTTCATTGTAACAAGGTTTTACCTGTAACAACACTCTCTAGATTAAACTTTCATGGATATTTTGTTGACATTTTATTGTACTTTAATATAACCATCAGAGAGTATAACTAAAATGAAGTTACAAAATACTCTATAGGGCCTCTTCTCCATAGTAAATAAGGTTCTGGATAAATAAATAACATAATAATAATAAATAGGCATATTATAAACAGTTCATGCCTTTTCTACAGTACATTACCAAATACAATGAATGCCTAAAGAAAATTGAACTGTTAAAGAATATATAATGTCATATGTTCTTATCAACAACTATGACGTACTTGATTTTATTTTATAATTCAAATAATTTAAAGTGTTTACATATATTTTGTAACTACTTAATTAATAATATGCATAATACCTAATAATAATAATTATTAAATAATTAATTTAAAACCAATAATTATACTCTTTTGTACATATTTATAATACATGTTACTCATTAAAATTTTAATTATTAATACAAATAGATAATTATGCAAGTGATCCAACATCCGTTATATATTTTTTAGCAATCTATAAAACACATTTCCAGCAAAGAATATGAAAACAGAATTTCTTTAGATAATTAGTGCTGTAAACTACCTTTCTTGTGGGAATGTTTTTGAGTAAAACAAAACACTAGGAAAGAAATTTATGGAAAACATTAATGGCGAATTAATAGCATTTACGTATCATATTAAGTGAGATATATTAAAATTAACTAAGTCAGACAGTTGACTATATAAAATATATGGATTTATAATTTATTATTTTAGATTTTTTCATCACACAGTAAATGTCTTTTAAGCGACGATTCTTTAAATGGGTCAAAATTTATACATAAATGCTTTGATTTTTTCGGACCTGTTTTTGAACCCAGAAATACTTTAAACATTGGGCCTATTCGATGACCGTGTGCAGCTTAATACTTGCGCTTAATAGTTATTTTTTAACTTTATTTGAATAATAGGTGGTAATTCTTCGGCACTATTACTACAAGGGAAGGCTTGTGGACCTATTTAAGGTACAGTCATAAAACGCCTCAGATAGGGATATACAGAGAGTCACGGCATGAGTCGTGTACCTGACTTGGACCTACTCACTATCGGAGTTATTAATCGTGCCTATTCGTGACGCATCGTTTACAAAAACACGAGGAAGGTTAGATGGTATTAGGAAGGACATAATGTTCTGCTGATACTGGGATTGGCTGGAAGTTACGACACTGTTGAGCTTATCCGAAGTAGAGCGACTCTCAACCTAGAAAGTCGTCTACGCTAACCAGGTGCGTTTGTTGGTGTCTCTTTCCTTTCTTCTTCCTAAGTTTTAGCCGAGTGGAATGAAACAGATCACAGAGTTACGTCTGAAAACTCAGAGTAACTTCTCAATGCTTTGCGCAAGGATCAATTGATAATTAATTATTTATATATTTTGCTATTTTGTACTGCTTATTAAGGTCCTATCGAACTGTTTATTTGATGCTGTAGAAGAAATTAATGTATGGTTTCAAGTCATTTCTTTACCATGAATATTTTGGAGACTCGTGGAAGTTCGTTTCGTTTTCACGAAGACTGGGCAACATGTCACCGTATGAATATTTATACTTAATGTATAGAAATATTAGAACTAAAACCCATACTCACGTCACAGAACACAGGCGGAGGAGATTCAACCTTCCTTAAGTCTGACAGGGACAAGGAGAACAGCTTATCGGTTTCGTAAGAGGTTAAGTAAAGCTCAGGCTCAGTTTTGGAAAAAGACATGACCATGTCGTACATCGGAATATGGTTTATTCTAACACCACCAGGAGGCTCCAAGTACACTCTCCACCAGTGCCTGTCGTTTGCGTTGTACACAATCAGAAAACCATCTCCAGAATCGGCAATGTAAGCTCGGGTACCATGAGGCGAAGCAGTATCTACAACAATTGAGTGAAGGCGTGTAGGGGAAATGTTTGATAGTGTGCTGTCCGAAACCTGAAAAAACAATGTAATTATACTCTTAGCGCCAGAGGTAGACTTCTCGATGGCACAGTTTCATTATGTTTTTGCTGTGCACAGATTTGGATCTAGAATATTCTGAAGGGAGGGCGCTAGGTGAAAGGTTTCAAGTATGATAGAAAACTTGTGTATTTTTTTTACCAAAATACCTCTCTCGTACTTAAAAACTAATAAAAAATGTGTTTTTTTATTATTACTTACAAATGGCCATTTCCATGGCAGTATAAACTATTACCACCTGTTATAACATTAAGTTTGTCGTGCTATTTATAACTAGGTATACCTTATAGTGACAACAAAATTGGTTCCGGCATTCGGAGGATTCCTGACAGAAGTTATAAAAAAGTAGAGCTAATAGTTTTGCAAACTTTTCAACAAAAATCGCTGAAAATATGAATTTATAAAATTTTTATTCAGTTTTATATTTTTGTTTCATTAATGTATTTAATAAAGACTAATATTTTTTTAAGTTAATAATAAAATATTGTGGGTAACAAATATTTCATGAGTAGAAAAGTTAAAATTAAAGTTAGAGCTCTCAATGGAACCATTATTTTATTACAAACTATAATAAATATTATTATTTATTAAATACATTTCTCAAATAACGATATACATTATAATACATTTCTCAAATAAAGATATATATTATAGTACATTTCTCAATTAAAGATGTATTATGTAATACATTTCTGAAATAAAGATATATATTATAATACATTTCTCAAATAAAGATATATATTATAATACATTTCTCAAATAAAGATATATATTATAATACATATCTCAAATAACGATATATATTATAATACATTTCTCAAACAAAGATATATATTATAATACATTTCTCAAATAAAGATATATATTATAATACATTTCTCAAATAAAGATATATATTATAATACATTTCTCAAATAAAGATATATATTATAATACATTTCTCAAATAAAGATATATATTATAATACATTTCTCAAATAACGATATATATTATAATACATTTCTCAAATAACGATATATATTATAATACATTTCTCAAATAAAGATATATATTATAATACATTTCTCAAATAAAGATATATATTATAATACATTTCTCAAATAAAGATATATATTATAATACATTTCTCAAATAAAGATATATATTATAATACATTTCTCAAATAACGATATATATTATAATACATTTCTCAAATAACGATATATATTATAATACATTTCTCAAATAACGATATATATTATAATACATTTCTCAAATAACGATATATATTATAATACATTTCTCAAATAACGATATATATTATAATACATTTCTCAAATAAAGATATATATTATAATACATTTCTCAAATAAAGATATATATTATAATACATTTCTCAAATAAAGATATATATTATAATACATTTCTCAAATAAAGATATATATTATAATACATTTCTCAAATAAAGATATATATTATAATACATTTCTCAAATAAAGATATATATTATAATACATTTCTCAAATAAAGATATATATTATAATACATTTCTCAAATAAAGATATATATTATAATACATTTCTCAAATAAAGATATATATTATAATACATTTCTCAAATAAAGATATATATTATAATACATTTCTCAAATAAAGATATATATTATAATACATTTCTCAAATAAAGATATATATTATAATACATTTCTCAAATAAAGATATATATTATAATACATTTCTCAAATAAAGATATATATTATAATACATTTCTCAAATAAAGATATATATTATAATACATTTCTCAAATAAAGATATATATTATAATACATTTCTCAAATAAAGATATATATTATAATACATTTCTCAAATAAAGATATATATTATAATACATTTCTCAAATAAAGATATATATTATAATACATTTCTCAAATAAAGATATATATTATAATACATTTCTCAAATAAAGATATATATTATAATATATTTCTCAAATAAAGATATATATTATAATACATTTCTCAAATAAAGATATATATTATAATACATTTCTCAAATAAAGATATATATTATAATACATTTCTCAAATAACGATATATATTATAATACATTTCTCAAATAAAGATATATATTATAATACATTTCTCAAATAAAGATATATATTATAATACATTTCTCAAATAAAGATATATATTATAATACATTTCTCAAATAAAGATATATATTATAATACATTTCTCAAATAAAGATATATATTATAATACATTTCTCAAATAACGATATATATTATAATACATTTCTCAAATAACGATATATATTATAATACATTTCTCAAATAAAGATATATATTATAATACATTTCTCAAATAAAGATATATATTATAATACATTTCTCAAATAAAGATATATATTATAATACATTTCTCAAATAAAGATATATATTATAATACATTTCTCAAATAAAGATATATATTATAATACATTTCTCAAATAAAGATATATATTATAATACATTTCTCAAATAAAGATATATATTATAATACATTTCTCAAATAAAGATATATATTATAATACATTTCTCAAATAAAGATATATATTATAATACATTTCTCAAATAAAGATATATATTATAATACATTTCTCAAATAAAGATATATATTATAATACATTTCTCAAATAAAGATATATATTATAATACATTTCTCAAAAGAAGATATATATTATAATACATTTCTCAAATAAAGATATATATTATAATACATTTCTCAAATAAAGATATATATTATAATACATTTCTCAAATAACGATATATATTATAATACATTTCTCAAATAACGATATATATTATAATACATTTCTCAAATAAAGATATATATTATAATACATTTCTCAAATAACGATATATATTATAATACATTTCTCAAATAAAGATATATATTATAATACATTTCTCAAATAAAGATATATATTATAATACATTTCTCAAATAACGATATATAATATAATACATTTCTCAAATAACGATATATATTATAATACATTTCTCAAATAAAGATATATATTATAATACATTTCTCAAATAAAGATATATATTATAATACATTTCTCAAATAAAGATATATATTATAATACATTTCTCAAATAAAGATATATATTATAATACATTTCTCAAATAAAGATATATATTATAATACATTTCTCAAATAACGATATATATTATAATACATTTCTCAAATAAAGATATATATTATAATACATTTCTCAAATAAAGATATATATTATAATACATTTCTCAAATAAAGATATATATTATAATACATTTCTCAAATAAAGATATATATTATAATACATTTCTCAAATAAAGATATATATTATAATACATTTCTCAAATAACGATATATATTATAATACATTTCTCAAATAACGATATATATTATAATACATTTCTCAAATAAAGATATATATTATAATACATTTCTCAAATAAAGATATATATTATAATACATTTCTCAAATAAAGATATATATTATAATACATTTCTCAAATAAAGATATATATTATAATACATTTCTCAAATAACGATATATATTATAATACATTTCTCAAATAACGATATATATTATAATACATTTCTCAAATAACGATATATATTATAATACATTTCTCAAATAACGATATATATTATAATACATTTCTCAAATAAAGATATATATTATAATACATTTCTCAAATAAAGATATATATTATAATACATTTCTCAAATAAAGATATATATTATAATACATTTCTCAAATAAAGATATATATTATAATACATTTCTCAAATAAAGATATATATTATAATACATTTCTCAAATAAAGATATATATTATAATACATTTCTCAAATAAAGATATATATTATAATACATTTCTCAAATAACGATATATATTATAATACATTTCTCAAATAAAGATATATATTATAATACATTTCTCAAATAAAGATATATATTATAATACATTTCTCAAATAAAGATATATATTATAATACATTTCTCAAATAAAGATATATATTATAATACATTTCTCAAATAAAGATATATATTATAATACATTTCTCAAATAAAGATATATATTATAATACATTTCTCAAATAAAGATATATATTATAATACATTTCTCAAATAAAGATATATATTATAATACATTTCTCAAATAAAGATATATATTATAATACATTTCTCAAATAAAGATATATATTATAATACATTTCTCAAATAAAGATATATATTATAATACATTTCTCAAATAAAGATATATATTATAATACATTTCTCAAATAAAGATATATATTATAATACATTTCTCAAATAAAGATATATATTATAATACATTTCTCAAATAACGATATATATTATAATACATTTCTCAAATAAAGATATATATTATAATACATTTCTCAAATAAAGATATATATTATAATACATTTCTCAAATAAAGATATATATTATAATACATTTCTCAAATAAAGATATATATTATAATACATTTCTCAAATAAAGATATATATTATAATACATTTCTCAAATAAAGATATATATTATAATACATTTCTCAAATAAAGATATATATTATAATACATTTCTCAAATAAAGATATATATTATAATACATTTCTCAAATAACGATATATATTATAATACATTTCTCAAATAAAGATATATATTATAATACATTTCTCAAATAAAGATATATATTATAATACATTTCTCAAAAAACGATATATATTATAATACATTTCTCAAATAAAGATATATATTATAATACATTTCTCAAATAAAGATATATATTATAATACATTTCTCAAATAAAGATATATATTATAATACATTTCTCAAATAAAGATATATATTATAATACATTTCTCAAATAACGATATATATTATAATACATTTCTCAAATAAAGATATATATTATAATACATTTCTCAAATAAAGATATATATTATAATACATTTCTCAAATAACGATATATATTATAATACATTTCTCAAATAACGATATATATTATAATACATTTCTCAAATAAAGATATATATTATAATACATTTCTCAAATAAAGATATATATTATAATACATTTCTCAAATAAAGATATATATTATAATACATTTCTCAAATAAAGATATATATTATAATACATTTCTCAAATAAAGATATATATTATAATACATTTCTCAAATAAAGATATATATTATAATACATTTCTCAAATAAAGATATATATTATAATACATTTCTCAAATAAAGATATATATTATAATACATTTCTCAAATAAAGATATATATTATAATACATTTCTCAAATAAAGATATATATTATAATACATTTCTCAAATAAAGATATATATTATAATACATTTCTCAAATAAAGATATATATTATAATACATTTCTCAAATAAAGATATATATTATAATACATTTCTCAAATAAAGATATATATTATAATACATTTCTCAAATAAAGATATATATTATAATACATTTCTCAAATAAAGATATATATTATAATACATTTCTCAAATAAAGATATATATTGTAATACATTTCTCAAATAAAGATATATATTATAATACATTTCTCAAATAAAGATATATATTATAATACATTTCTCAAATAAAGATATATATTATAATACATTTCTCAAATAAAGATATATATTATAATACATTTCTCAAATAAAGATATATATTATAATACATTTCTCAAATAACGATATATATTATAATACATTTCTCAAATAAAGATATATATTATAATACATTTCTCAAATAACGATATATATTATAATACATTTCTCAAATAAAGATATATATTATAATACATTTCTCAAATAAAGATATATATTATAATACATTTTTCATTCAATTTTTAAATCTTTAATTGAGGAATTGAGAATAAAGACTAATATTTGCAGTAGTTAGTAATAAAACAATGTGAATAACAAACATCACTAATTAGATGTTGACTGAATACAATTTTTTTAACAAATTCAATTGAAATTAAAAATGTTTTGCTTTCAAAAATGGATTAAAAATACATAACATATTAGCATCGTTATATTTAATTATTTGTATTGAGATTTATCAAAATTTAAATATATTAATATATTTATTACCTGATCGAAACTATTTATTAAATAAGTCATTTACTATTATAAATCAGTCATAATCCCTTGTAAAACAGTTGTTCCATAAAATAACATCCAACACAAAGTCAGTTATTACATGAAATGATATGTTCTAAGCTGTATGCTGTAAGGTATGATATGTTCTAAGCTGTATGCTGTAAGGTATGATATGTTCTAAGCTTTATGCTGTAAGGTATGATATGTTCTAAGCTGTATGCTGTAAGGTATGATATGTTCTAAGCTGTATGCTGTAAGGTATGATATGTTCTAAGCTGTATACTGTAAGGTATGATATGTTCTAAGCTGTATGCTGTAAGGTATGATATGTTCTAAGCTGTATGCTGTAAGGTATGATATGTTCTAAGCTGTATGCTGTAAGGTATGATATGTTCTAAGCTGTATGCTGTAAGGTATGCGTTGTAGAAATAGCGTGACGCAAAAGCAATGAATTAATCTCATGTTTTGTTCACCACACGTATAGAAATGATGACTTTAAAATGTAAATACTAATCTTATAGCAATAATTAAAGTAACAGCACGATGGATGGCATCGTTTAATCTTGGTGGTCCTTGATACAAGTTCATATTTAAGGAATAATTGCTTCAGTTTTCTACACAAAACAGTCTACATTAGAGACGCTTGGTGGGTTTTACCTAGTTTTTCACAACGTTTACATTTAAGAAGCTATAAAGTAAACTGAGAACGTGAGGCAATTATGAATTTTTGTGGTGATCCAGACTTGCTAATGTTAAAAGAAATATATCCAAGAGGTCCTTTAAAAGAACACATTACTAGAGCTGCACAGCACTTGTAGAGTAAAAACTTTATTTGATCAGCGTTGAATTTGTTATAACATGACGAGTCTATATAGATATAAAGTCACTTTTTTCAAAATTAGATTTTATCTCTTCAAATGTTATCATCATTGGACACGCTAATGAAACCATATTTGTACATGGTTACAAAAATAAAGCAGAAAATATTATAGGATGCTCAATCTGTACAGCCATGGAAACTGATTTAAATGTGTTCAAACGTGGTTTGAAATATACAGCTTTCAAAACAAATGATTTACTAAATATTTTTTTATTTTTATGTAGTAAGTCTTAAGAGATAATATTATTTTATATTTTAGGATATCTATAACAGAAAATATAAGATTCTTTGTCAGTACAAATTTAAAAATATTAGTGGAATGTCATTCATTTAATTAAATTCTAAATATTGAATTTAATTTTATGCTCGATTGAATCGATCTGAACCAATTAAGATAGAATAAAGATACTGCATACGATATTGAGATAGAAGAATGTGTGATATACCTCCATATAGAGTACAATCTGTAGAAAAATTCCTGATCAAAGGATTATAATAAAGTGAATGAGTGCAAATGCTTGGGTAACGACCAATTACAGACGGCCTCTGCTAAGGTGGATTGAAAACTATTTTAAAACTAAGTGGAAGTTGTTGAATGTTATTCTCTCTAAATGGTCGTATTAAATCAAGTTATTAGTAAATTATAGTCGTCAAATTTTAAAAACTTGATTTCATATCAGCACACTACAAAATGTTAAAATAAAACTTGTTGGATCGACTATTGAAGTTTCCTAATGAATATTTCGAGGAAGGGGAAGTTTTCTATTGTGCCAACAAATGAATGCTACTGAGTGCAAAAAGCAATGAAAATCATGTCTTTGTTTTTAGAAATTAGGAAATCATGAAAGCTACTTATATTTGCCTGAAACATTGCTGCTTAACCAATCTCTTCAACCTCGAATACCTCGTTTCCCGATGGTACTTTCTCCACTACCCTGCTTATAGTAATACGTTATTCTCCGAAATATTTGATCCCGAAATAAATCAGTAGAATCTCACTTTTGTTTTTTTCACCCTTCTCAAAATGTTTCACCTTCGTAGTCGTTTGCCCTCAGGTAATTCTCAACGTATGAATTTGCTTCCACATTACGAGTGCCTCCAATCTCTTGACAATGCCCTCCTTCAACCTCCTAGTCTCCACCGACCATGTATAACATCTTACATCATTTAAGTTTCATGTTTAACTATAGGAGGATAATGAGAGAAAGAAGGCTACAGTGGAGTTAGCCCAACACTGGTGAAGCCTGCTTCCTTTTTTATAGTCAATCTTCTGACGCTGAATCAGATTCTCAAACATAAAATAAAAACTGAAGTAATGGACAGAAAATTTATATTACACCATTCGTGGCAAAGCTTAATAGATTTATAAATATGTTTACGAACCGATTATATTCAGAGAGATGTGGTGGTCATGGTCAGTGACCGAACATGAGTGGGGTGGATTTTAACAAATACTGAATTAGATGTAATTTACGGTGCCCCACAAGATCCGTGATTCTACACTGCCTTCTTGACTAGGTATAGAGTCGAATCTTCAAGATACAATCGTAAGTTACTGGTAAAGACTGGGATTTTACGTGTAAGAGTATAACGAGCTCTTGAGCGGCGGTGACGAGCCAGTTAAGAAAAGGTTACTCTGTAGACGTTAGCGTATCATTCGTTACTAGCTTGTTTTGATTTAAATGTCATGAAGAATTAGTGAAGATTTATTGTTTCAAAACCTTCAAGTTAGCTCTTACCATCTACAACGGGTAAGCACCTAATAGCCTATATAAACTGTCACCATCATCTATCAAATCCATCGCGACAGGAGTAATATTCGGCATGATTCGTATGTTTTTTTGTAATTGCAAAATAATTTTCTAATAATAATAATATTATTATTATTTATCTTTGATGGAATAAATAGTTTGTCTTTTTCCAATAATGCCAACTAATATTACAATATTTCATAGCAACAAATATATCGAATATGAAGGTAACTAAAGCTTATTGGAAGAGTAAGGCTTGTAAGTGGAGGGGTTACCTTTTTATTACTTCTCAAATCGTAGACAACAACCTTGGGTTCGCACTCGTTAAAACCCGCGTCCAACACATAAAGCCTTCCTTTTGCATCATCGTCAGAACTGACTGCAGACTGTATGTTCTCACAATCACCTAAAGTCTGTGCAAACAAAATTAAGTCTTAGAATGAACTTATCAAGTAATATACGAAGATTATGAATAAAACTTCAATTTTTAACTATGGGTCAGTTACTTCATATAGTTTTAATATTTAGTTGAAGAGTTTCAATTTATACATATACAAATAAATAAATACACACACACACACACACACACACACACACACATACAAACACACACACACACACACACACACACACACACACACACACACACACACACACACACACACACACACACACACACACACACACACACACACACACACACACACACACACACATACATATATATATATATATATATATATATATATACAACGTTATTATTGTTTATTGTAAACAATTATTCCACCGCTAAGTGCAATTATTTTACCTTACTGTATGTGATGAGACACCTTTCGCTCACTTGACCATTGTCGAATCACTGAATTAATTTTCTCTATCTTTCTGGTGTCCAATACACTTTTTTTTAAGACACCAGAAAAATAGACAATTAATTTAGTGATTCGACAATGGACAAGTGACCGAAAGGTGCCTCATCACATAAGGTAAAATAATTGCACTTAGTGGTGGAATAATTGTTTACAATAAACAATAATAACTTTATAAAGTCAGTAGAACGGAAAAATAATGGACAACGTAAAATATCATACTATATATATATATATATATATATATATATATATATATATATATTTATTTATTTATTTATTTATAAAGTCTATATAAAAAATCGAATAAACTAAGGCTTTGATAAAAAGTGAAATTTATAACTGAATCGGTTTATTAAATTTGTTTCAATATCTAAGAAGAGAAATTTCATTTTTATGGGTATTTGTCTCTTTAGAAGTATAAAGTAAAGTAGTTTGTGAATCAATGAAGCAAACGTAATCCATTATTTAGTAACCTCCCCCCCCCCCATGCAAAATATAAAAGCATCAGGAGACTTTAATTTGGAAGGAGTCCCGCCCAATAAATCGTTCTGCCATGCAGAAACCCCTCCTCAGATCTAGCCCTAACCAAAAGCCCTTCTGCCTGCAGTAGTGTCGCATGACAGATGCTCCAAAACCTCGGAGGCCACCAAACCTCCTTTTCTGACGGACTCACTGAATTTGAAAGGAAAGCAGATTTTAATTTTGGAGTTTACTTGGTTGATAAAGGTAGGAGTATGAGTCATTCCAAGGTATTAGTTGATGCCTTATAATGTATGAGTAAATATATATAGCAGTTGAAGTCATTCAATTTGTTGTTTTACTTACTGTACCTAATCAGGCACTGTATCGTTTTTTTCACAATATAAAACAATGAAATAATTTTAATTCTTTTAGGTTTCAAAAAATAACCACATAACCTGGTTAAATCATGACCCTTTCTTCGTCATGCGATGAAACATTTGTTAGTTTATTCTCTTTTTTTTTAATTTTTGGTAAAATGTATACTACAATTAGTACCGTCATTAGGGGGAGCGAGTGGAGCGGCCGCGCTTTACTCGCGCTAAAAAATAAGTAAAACGTTTTGGTTGGATGAAACTAATATAATAATCTACAGGTATACGTGCCTAAAATATCTGTCTGATTACCCTCGCAATATGTTAAAGTTGTTAAATAATGACAAAACCTGTAAACGAAATATCGGCATTGCGACCAAAAGAATGCAAAAGATAGCTTTTCAACAAAAATCACATAAATAATCGGCGACAGATGCGTGTTGAAGGACGAAATGAGTTGCTCTAAACACACCTTCTTGCCCAGGAATTTTTAAAATTTGTCGTGGAAAACCTTTTTTTTCAAAAAAGGCCTCGCAATTTTTTTTTCTCCAGCCCTCGCATTTACTAAGGACGGCTCTAACTACAGTATAAACAAATGGTAATGTTTTTCCATTGATTCTACGAGAAAATCAAATGAAAACCGAACATAATATGTCCTGAAGTTATATAACATAGGGTAGGCCTACATTGTTCTTTTTTTATTTTTGGTGTTGGTGATATGAAAATTTCAAATGAGAAGTTGTTGTGATGAACCAATGGCATGTAATATTACCCACAGCCGATTATAACACAAGTTTAATAAAATCAATTTCCTACTTTCGAGAAGGATTTTATGAGCTTCAAAGTACATTAGCTAAATTTATTTACTTTGTTTATCTGACTTGGGATTGATGATCATTTATATTACCATTTTATAAAATATTTCCTGATAATATGAATTGAGATAATTTATTAGAGCCCTTTTAATATAATTTGTGAACCATAAATTATCTGCCTAATATTCTCACATTTTAATTTTTATTAATTAAGCTAAATTATATATATATATATATATATATATATATATATATATATATATATAAATTTAGTGTGATTGGTAAAATGGTTTTAATGATAAAATTCGAAATTTTGAACTCAAAGATGTAAAATTATTATACTATAGAAGGTTATATTACGTTTTGTATTGTAAAATATTTATCTGTTTTCTACACGACTTTAGAACATTCAATAAATATCTGAAAATTGAACTTTTAAAAATTTTAAAGAACCTCTAAATATTTATCTTATACAGTCTTTGTCTGTGTAAATTAATTATTTTTTAAACCGCCCATTTAAAAATTTCTTCAGGCCTACATGGGTCCTGCTCTTAATAATTTTGGGAACCCATAGACAAATAAGATATCTCCCATAAAACTTTGGTAATTTTTCCGTTGGTACTGTATTAACATTTTAAATCATGATTCCAATCCAAACTTCCTTTGATGTATCTAATGTTACATAAACCGCAATTTAATCTTCAACTGTATTATATAACACTGTATGTTATTCAATAGACCTTTTTGGGATTTGCATTACATAACGTTTTTACACTCTTTTTATAACGGTGCTCTACTTAAAACCTAAAGAAACCCCTTTATATGTATAACTTGTTTCTACCTTAAGGTTAAGTAACAAAAGAATAATTAGTGTTAAATAATGTATCAATGATATTTGTAGAAATGGTTTTTTATCTACATCAACACCACTTTTATATCTGAAAATGATCTCATTTGTTGATTCCATCTTCGCGTGAGCTACTAGTAATCACTTACAACTTTTTTTTTTTTTTTTTTTAAAATGTTTTAACTTGCCTATAGTAGCACTTACTTTTTTGTGTTGAGGACGGCCGTTTCGGGAGATGTGTCCCTTTTTCAACTCAGACCGTTACGGTCTGAGTTGAAAAAGGGACACATCTCCCGAAACGGCCGTCCTCAACACAAAAAAGTAAGTGCTACTATAGGCAAGTTAAAACATTTTTTTTAAAAAAAAAAAAAAGTTGTAAGTGAAAATGATCTATATAAAAATGTTTCTTTAATTATTACTAAGGACAAACGCATTGTTAATAAAGAATAATCTATTGTATTGTAATCGAAATCGAGTTTAGCAATATTACATAAACGTGTTTTCAATCTCTACTTCTAAAATTATATTAAAAAAATTGTTCAAAAGCTTCACAAAGTGAAGTGAAATATATATATATATATATATATATATATATATATATATATATATATATATATATATATTTCAAATATATATAAAACTTATTTTCAGGTTTAACACAAAATTACTAAATCACTCTTGGTGAAACAAACTTCAAGTTTACAAAAACACTCGTAATTACCCCTAAGATTTTGAAGCAATACTTTATTGGATTTAAAATATTCTTTTTTTAACCGATAATCTATAGTCTGCTTTAGAGAATTGAATTCAATAGAGCGGTTGTCAGAGTTAAAATGTAGAATGCAGTCGGAAAACTGGAAGTATTTACAAAGATAAGCCAATATTTGCTTACAGGGCCGGCAGAATAATTATCACACAGAGATACAGGATACATTTTTTGTTGCAGCTGAAACCGAAATGTAATAAGGTCAATAAAAGCTAGTAGCCTAGCATTTGAAGCCTTATAACGCTTAAAATTAGACACAAATGGCCAGAATAGACGAATTATTTATTCTTAATTTAAATGCATTTCAGATTTTAAGAGTTATTAATGATCATTAAATTTAACTGTGTACAGAAAGGGTATTTATTCAGTTGTTTCCATTAGCTCACAATTTCTTGATATATATATATATATATATATACATATTAACGCCCATATATATATATAAATATATATATAAATATATATATAAATATATATATATATATATATATATATATACATATACATATATATATATATATATATATATATATATATATATATATATATATGTATATGTATATATATATATATATATATATATATATATATATATATATATATATCTTGTACAAATTCTCAACCGTTTATAAACAAAGTTTTTATTCATCCAATCAAGTTCTAATACATTTTTTTTAACTTGTAGTGGATGACAATTGATTTTAATACCGCTTTTTCAAATATCTATTATTTGATTACAAATTTTTTTAATCCTGATATCCCGGTCGGATTTGAACTGAATGACTAAATGTTAAATCACATTCGGCTTAATAACTTGGAGACGAAAAACAGAAAGCGAATTAATAATAACATACAAATATATTAGTCCAACGCCAAACTCTGTATAAAGAGGGAAATGGAAAATTGCAAGGAAATTCGCTTTCTATGTTGACACTTTCTTATGATTATGTCATATTTATATTAATTGTAATTATAAAATTTAAAAAAACTAAAATAAATTTTGTCATTGTTGACCTTAGTAGAAAAACATATATTTTGTTATATAACTTGTTTAATGAATCAGGTTAAAGGCTTGCAAAAAGTAACAAAGTCATTGGAGCAAACTTTAAATCTTAAGATTAATAAACTACACTTCTACAAAATAATATTGAGCCAATACGGCATCTTAGATAGTTCGTTATAAACTGCATCGCCTGTTGCTACGACTCCCTTGCGGATATAGGTATTGGGTATAAGTAATTTTATTTAAAAAATATGAAATCGTCAAACTACGCTATGAAATTGAAGTACATTGTATATACATATTTATTAACATCATTTAATTTACTGCCAACTCGATCTATATGAAAACTATCTCGAGGTTACAATATTTTTTCCTCATAGCAGTTTTTAGATATTATTAAATATGTTACAAAATTATTTAATTTATTGTAGATTTTTAGTTTATAAAGGGATTTTAATAATAAAGGGATCTAATAATCCCCTCAATGTGCCCCTGAGGTCAAAAATGAGACAGAAACAAAAATCAAAACTCTTATTATTTCTATAGCATTCAAAATCTTTAGAAATAACAATTAAGATGATGTAATTAAAAAAATTTCACAACTGAAAGACAGGTAAATGTAATTCAAACAAATATTGTGAAAAATAATATTGCAACGTATTTTTTTAATTTTCAGAATAATAATCAATTTAGGAGATATAAAAGAAAAATCTAGTTCTGGTTGTTGTTTTGTATGTTGTATTTATAGAGACATTATTACACGCTAATTTTCATCAGAAAAAGTGTAGAAGGATCTAAAAACAGCAAAAAGTTTAACTTTTTTTATTCCTGTTATTCATTGAAGTAAGGGTTGTCACAAAAACTATCGTACACTACTTT
Source organism: Prosapia bicincta (assembly GCA_036971475.1). Taxonomy (NCBI): domain Eukaryota; kingdom Metazoa; phylum Arthropoda; class Insecta; order Hemiptera; family Cercopidae; genus Prosapia; species Prosapia bicincta. Next base: position 98,360,824 of record JBAIZL010000003.1, on the reverse strand, counting down.
AAAGTAGAGTAAAATGGAAACTATTATTTGAGCTTAGCTTGTGAGGTTATGTTTATTTAAATAAAAGAAGTACAAAAAACTCACAAATTAATCACTTTTAACTCAGACGCGTTTCAATGACAACGCCATCATCATCAGTGAGTGTTGCTCACTACAAACTCTAACTTACATCTACAAACGACTATCAGGCTGTAGTAGCAACACTCACTGATGATGATACCTATTCATTGAAATGCGTCTGAGTTAATTAATAAATGATTAATTTGTGAGTTTTGTGTATACTTCTTTTAAGAAATATTTCATAATATTATTTTTCTACTTTGTGTGGGGAAAACGTTACTGAAATTGTATTTTTACTTTGTACATTATAATCATGTAAAGAACAAGGAGTGTAAGTAGATGGCAAAGTCCGTCCTAAGATTACTTACACTAATATGTCTGGACCGGACGTTCTGCCTGATAGTGTATGTGATTAAGCTCCCGCTATGTCCTCTTACCTGTTCAATATTTCTCGGATACGCTGTAATGACTTTCCTCATCGACCCTCTCTCAGGCCAAGACGCTTCTAACAGCGTCACCGTCTGGTTTCCACTTATCCGCTGAATGCTCAGTATGGCTCTGTTTCTGATGACGTTCACATTAGTCAAAATAGCGGTATCTAAGAAAAAACTGCTCAAATCCCAGCAACACGCTGTCAAAATACAACTTGAATAGAATACAATGAAATTCCTGTACATGCTGAAATCAGATATTGACTGAATGACTTTGGTCTAGTTAAACTAAACAATGCTGATTCAGCTGGCACAAAAATGCTATTGTAGCTTGATCTAGTTTTCTTGAATAAGGTAATTAAATAAAGTTGCAGATTTTATAATAATAACAAAAATAATATAGAGCATTACCTTCCTGGGGGTATAACCTTGTTAAAATACTTGTAATAGGCCCTACGCATACCATCTAATTTATGAAGTATTACAAAAGAGATTAATTGAAAGAACAAGTTTAAAGAGAAGGTTTTAAGAAATATTTAGTAAAACATTTCATCATAAGTTAATTAAAAATAAAATGAAAAGTTTTAAACACACACACTATATATATATATATATATATATATATATATATATATATATATATATATATATATTAAATATATTAAATATGGTGATATGTATTCTTGTAATATAGTTAATAAATTAAAAATATTTCAAAAACAAGAATACTTTTAATGAATATATTTATTCAAAGCTTTTCGCCGATAAAGTAGTACCAGCATCTTCAGGAAAAAAATTATCTAATAAAATAGTTTTACAAAATTGTAAAATTGTATGGTGAATATATCTGTATGAGATGATGTAGAAAAGACGCTCAGAAAAGTGTCTGAGAAGGATATACAACAGTTAATGGCACTAAAACTATTGGCTAGGTCTAAGTGCAGTAGCCCAAGAGACATTTAAAATAAAAACCAGTACTACACTGGTTTTATGTGAAGCCTTATTAACTACTAATGAAAGAACCAATGGTAAACTAGAAAAGCCACTAAATCAGGCCATTATATTGATAACAGAAAGTGTTTAAGTATATAGTAGTACTCCAATAGTAGCAAAGCAGATATTGACAAAGAACAATCCACTATAGTATGATATTGAAAGACTAACACTGATTAAATATAAAATGAAGCCCGGCTTAAATTATAAGCTGGGTTTGTACAAAAGATTAGGGAAATATAAAATAGGATTAATTGGACGGCGCTCTGCATCACTAGACTAAGCACCAAAAATGATTCTCAAGATATTGCCTTTCAAAGTTCTTATGTTGGTAAAAATCAGTATGTATCTGTATTTATTATGTAACGACCTGATGCTAGAAAAGTGTGAGGAATTTTTGTACTGTAGCTCTAACGTTTCTCCACTAGAATATGCAATTACCTATCTCAATTTTTAAGAAATGGCACTAGTGATGCATAACACCGTTTAATTACCAGCAGCCATCCCTTAATGCCACCCAACCATTTCATAAAAATTAACTACAAAACTATCTCTTTATGGAGATAGTTTACAAAACATATTCAACTGAACAGGAATTAAAACAATAGCATTAGAAACAGTCCACATACTGTACCAATGATCCGCAAGGGCCCCTGTGATTACTGATGACCTTGCACATAGGTAATACCAAATGTGGTTCAATTTGTATAAACATAGGACTATAGGAAAATGTTGAATCACCTTCAATGTGAAATAGGAGCAATTAACCTTTTTCCTAGTGAATAGCCATGACTGAGTGCTCTAAAAAGCAAATTTATTTGAACTCATTATCTGTCAAACAGGCTCTTGCCTTATCTAACCTAATAAGCATTAATATTCAAGCTGCCCAAAAATGTATACAAGATATTCAAAGAAGTAATAAGACCATAAGCTTCCAGTTACTACCATTATACCGTGGTACTATTGGTGATGAGAAAGCTTATAGTTTCCATGAATGAACATTTCAAATCGTAAGAGGAATAACTGCCTTGAGGCACAACTGCATGAACCACACATCACAGCATCTGAAATGTGCTCCTTATATAAGAAACTAAGTTCTATTATGATGTCCACCTGAGGTAGGTAAAATCTACAGGGGTGAAAGGAGTACAATGAATGCTGTAATATTGTATTGGGAGGCATAAAAGAGAATTTACTTGCTTCACAGTCCCAATATTTATAATAGGCGGACTACTCTTGCCAGTTTAAATAAAACTTGCACATACACAAAATAATTTAATACCGTTATGAAGGACTTTACTTATTTGATAGAAAGTAACTTGTTTTAATTTGTACAGTGAGTGAAAAATTGAAAAAAATATTGAGGCAAGCATGTGATATTTCGATAGCCTTAGCATCCAACAAAAAAGGTTTTTCGGCTACCACTGTAAGAATAATTACAACTTGGCTCTAAAAGCTTATGACTCAAGATACATTTTCCAATTTAGCTTTGTTTGTAGATCAAAAGCTAATTTTGCAAAAACAAAATTAAGAGTCAGGTTTTCCTTTAAACTATTGAAGTGAATTTTACAATAAAGCCATGTGGCTCTAGTAATTTTTATTATCACAGCAAAAATCTCTTTTTAGGCATATTAACAATGCAAAGAGTATAGTAGCTAATTCATACCTTTAAACTGCCATTTTTCAAAATTAAATGTCAATTTACCTCATTCTAATTCGTAAAACTAGAAACAAGTTGATGAAATAAGTGAATTAATTTCCAACTAAAGACTAAATTTCAAATTCAAAACATAAATACCTACTTACACTTTTTAAAAAATGTTTTACCTTGCCTATAGTAGCACTTACATTGCTTGTTGAGGACGGCCGTTTCGGGAGATGTGTCCCTTTGTCAACTCAGACCGTAACTGATCTCAAGGTTTACGTAGGTTGAGATCAGTTACGGTCTGAGTTGACAAAGGGACACATCTCCCGAAACGGCCGTCCTCAACAAGCAATGTAAGTGCTACTATAGGCAAGGTAAAACATTTTTTTAAAAGTGTAAGTGATTACTAGTAGCTCACGCGAAGATGGAATCAACAAATGATAAATACCTAAATATTAAATTTAAAACTTGCAGTTTTTGTGTTGTATATCTTGAGGTTTTTCTTATAAATTACACTTTTGTTATCACTTGGCAAAGAACCTATACTTACTGATATTTTTTCAGCAGACGCGTTTCGCACGTTTGCTGAAAAATGCGTCTAGTACATTGTTTAATGCTGTGAGTTACGGACTAGACTCCTATGTCTAACAATACACTGACCAAGTGTGAAACCCATCTGCTAAAAAATTATCAGTAAGTAGTGGTTTTCTTGCCAAGTGATACCAAAAATGTGATTAAATTTAAGTAGTATATTTATAGGTGATATTTATTCTGAAAATCAGTTGAAAAGCTTGCAAGAAATACCAAGGCCATAATGCTATCATTAAAGTTTCCATCATAAACTAATAAAATTCTACTAATACAAATTAAGGGTTGTTTGAATACTAGTTAAGAAATCAATTTGTCTTAGTGAGACTCTGTTTTATATAAGCCACATCAAAACTCATTATAAACTTGTCAGAAATTTTATTTCTTAAATATGTAACCAATTCCAAACCAAAGACGTTGAAGTATTTTACAAGCATTGTACAACATAATTATTAACAGCTCTTGATTAATTATTATTGTCAACTTAATTAATATGTAAACTATTTTCAAGTTAAAATATTATAATTTTGAAAATTTGAAATTATATGAAATTTGTTACAAAACTGTTCAATTTAAATTAACATTTTATCCTATGAATAATGATAAACTTTGCAATAACTTCTAGGAAAGGTAAACCTCACTGTGGAACTGATAATTTGCAATAATTTAATCAAAGATATTGACAATAGTCAATTACTTTTGTTTTTTACCAGAACAATAACTAGATAGATGAAATTATTTAAATAATAAAGTTATTTTATGCGAGTCTTAGTATTAATAAACTTGGTTCTATTATAAAATTTCAAATTATGCAAAATTATAACGGACTCAATTTGTGTATTTTAGAAAGGGTATTTGTATATCCCTTTCTTAAACTTCCCTAATGTTTAAAGATTTATCTTAAACTTCCTCTGCAAATTTCTTTACATAGAACTGAAAGTTATAAAAAGGTTATTATTTTTCTTCATAAATATTATTAATGGTGATTTACTTATCATGAAGGTGATAACTATGAGGAATGGAGAAACTAGTGATAACAACTAAGTGAATAAACCCAAACAGAGAATCTTGATCCTTTATATCTGAAGTTATTATTATAAAATTTGTTATTGCCTCTGCATTAAACATTTTTTTTATATGGGGAAAAGCTTTATATTATCCTTGGAAATAAAGATTGAGTAATTCGAAGATTACAAAGAGAACATTGTTCGTCAATTGCCATCTGAATATAAAATGTTTTTTTTTTATATATAGGCTATTGACAGATCAAAGACAATTTTGCTTTTTTAGAGTGTTTTAAGCCTACAAAAAAATTAATATTTATTAACAGACATTAAATAAATATATTAATATAAAAAGTGAGAAATATTTGTGGAATCTAGAGATAGAAGTACTTATAAATAATCTAACAAATAAAACTTATAAAAAAGCTGTCAATAGGAAAAATCTAAGTGGATTTAGAGAATTAATTGAAATGAAGGGAAAGAGATGGTAAAATCTTACAGAAATCAAAGGAGAAATGTTTTACAAAAATTGCTGGGAAATAGGAAACTATATTGAAGAAAGGTAATGTAGCAAGATCTGGAAATTTATAACCAGGTTTATTACTAATTTAAGAATGTGCAATCAACTTCGTTTACTGCTAATTTAAGAATACACAGTCAACTTTAGTTATGATGGTAAAAGAATGGATAACACTCTTCAAAAGGTAGATAAAAAAAATACAATACAGAATCAATAAAAAAGGCAACCCAATCAAACAGTTAGAAAATGAAAAATCACTTACCCCTAGGAGAAAAAAACAGTTTTTCAAAATTGGATCTTAAAGACTACGCTTATATACAACTTTGACTTACATGTTTCCAAAGTGTATCAATGATAATGTATCAAAAAAATTGAAAATATTTTGATGAATTATTCAAACTTTATAATATCATGAGATTTGAGAAAAATTAAACAAATAAAAGACACACAAAACTCACAAATTAATCATTTATTGACTCATACGTGTTTTAATGATAAAGTCATCATCATCAGTGAGTGTTGGTACTACAAACACTAAATTATACTTATTACACTTTTGCTATTACTTGCGACCAGACATTTTGTTAACTAAAGGTTGTTAAATTGTTAACTTACACTTGAAGGAAACGTTTTCATCTTACAAGTCAAGTGTAAGTTAACAATTTAACAACCTTTAGTTAACAAAAAGTCTGGTCACAAGTAATGGCAAAAGTGTAATAAGAAATTAACAACCAGCTCTTCATGAACAGCAACAAGATTTTGATATCTAACCTATAACTAAACTTTAGTTACTGCCTTTCTTAACATTAAAACATTTTTCTTTGTTGATACGTTTTGGAAAACCTACATTATTAAAACTTTAACTTCATACCTACATTATCAAAACTCAATAATGTATTTAAATTACCAAACGTTATTAAAAATCAAACGATGCATTAATGCATCAAATGCTTACCAATATTCCTAAAGTATCAAAGATGATTTAATTAAAAGTTCCAATTGAGTTTATGTAATTTATCTAAAGGTTTAAAAAAATTAATTATACAATTTTTCTAAATAAAAAGTTTTTTTATTAAAATAGGCAATCCTTGTGAGTCTCAATGTTTACCAGTTATATGTATTCTTTGGATAAGTGTCAAAGGTTTTAAAGACAGGTTTTCTACAATCTAGTCAAATCTATGAGATCTGTATTAATTAGATTTCTTCATTTAATATGTTTTTGAATAATGCTGTGCTATATATGTAGATTTCATATTGTACTAGTAAAGGGATATCCAAACTTTCCAGCCTTAGGATCACACAAAACAGTTTCAATTTTCCTCCCATTATCTATCAAGTAGTAATAAAGCCCCTGAACACATACTTGCTAAAGTTGTTAGTACAATTATTATTGTGGATTTTTATGACGATCACACTTGGCGACATCTGGTGTTCAAAAGCGGAAATAGGTAGCGGAATGTTCTATTGCTACGAGTTGATACTAATAGCACTTTAAAAAGCGTTCTTAAGTAGTCTCATTGGCTCATGAAAGTTCTTATTTATTCCACTCACTTCGAGATGGGAATAATTGGAGTATTAAGAGGTAGACATGAATCAGCCTAGGAAAGCAAAGGCAATAAAACACTGTGAAATAAAGTAAACAAAGTAGAAAATAACTAGTTCAAAATCTTGTTGCTGCTCATGACAAGCTGGTTGTAAATTACTTATTACACTTTTGTCGAAAGATATAAAGAACGCAAAAGCACACTGCACACTACTATTGAATCCACCTTCGCAAATCACCTCAAGAACATTAAACACTCATGCAATAGTATGGAAAATAACATGAGCATCCTCCACACATGCAACAAAGGCCATAAATTAAACACACTAGAACAGTATGAAATATATAGACATAGCAACACACATAAAAATGACATCCTAAATGAACAAACACGCCACAGATCACCCATACTCTTCGATCACATCAGTACTAACTTTCAAAAAATGGTACCAAAGAAGCACAACTGCAGCAATCCTAGAGGCAAAAATTACGAGGCTGAAGAAGTCGTAAGACGAAAACGTTTCCTCCAAATGTAAGTTAACAATTTAACAACCTTTAGTCAACAAAAAGTCTGGTCACAAGCAAAAGTATAATAAATAACTAGTTCATTACAACTTTTAAAACATATCTTTGTACCAATCAACACACATATGTATCAGAGTTTTGATTTGACTTGTTGTTTTTGTTTATGAGTTACTAGTACAGAGAAGAAGTAAAAATAGTACTGATGGAGGCAAAAACATGTATGGGTAAAAATAAAGGAGTAGTTTCTTTTGTCAAAGGCTGTAGAAAATGACAATGGGTCAAAACCGTGAATCTTACATCATATCATTCATCAACAGTCTTAGTCTAGAAGATATTTGAATATGTCTGAAGTTATAAAACCTGTTATATCAGTTGGTAATTTCATCACTCCTGGATCACTGACGATTCCATGGGTTTATTAAAAATAAAGATTGACGATAATTACTTATTATGCCTTACTTATTATTACTTAAAATGCCATACACTGGCTTTGTTGTGGAAATGTTGGCCCTTTCTTGAAATTTGAGCAGAGATCAATTTTTTTTGAATGAAAAGCATGACTTATTGAATGAAACAATAGAAAATAACTGTTGATACATGTGTTAGCATTCCATGTCGATTCAACAAAACATATGAACAAACTGATTTTAAGGAGAAAATCAGCTTCTTCCTGCTTTTTAAACTAATATCAAATCGTTCCAGCAGAAAATAATACTGTTTCAATCACAATTACATAAGAAATGTTCTATATCTTAAAACATGTGAAATATTTAGCCAACTAATGGGTCTCAAATTCCCGTTCAATTTTCAATCAAAGCTTTAAATGCTTTGAAGATAAATTTTAATACTCTTTTCTTAGACATTAATGTTAATGGGAATTAAATTCAGATTTTTCAAAATCCTTTTGATTCTCACTTAATACTACTTGTATGAGAATACATTCTCCAAAATGAAATACACAATAAAGCTTAAAATTATGAGCTAGCTGATGAGCATCTTAATAATTTAACAGAATTATTCTGTTTAAGTAAAATTATCCCACAACCACAATCTGTTAATAACTACATAAATTTCGTTAGTAGGGTATACTGTATTTTTTACAAATGTACAGGTAAATATTAATGACATTCATTAAAATTATTTCTTTGTTAATATGCCTATCAAAGCATAATTCCTGTGTATTATACTTATCAAAGGGGTTTCCAAACAAATAAATATATTAATCACTTAAACAATAGTTTATGACTATCCGAACTTCACATTTAGTAAATTTGATAAAACTTACTGAGACAGAACGTTTTCGATCGCTATGTGCCGATCTTCATCAGTGTCTTCTGCTTGGAGATGTTGGGTCAAGTGGTGACGGTTTTAAAGGTAGGTTTTCGATAGTATTAAAGAGTATGTGTGATTTGTATTGTGTTTGTTCGTTTAATATGTTTGTATTTTGTGAAATTATGATAAATATCTGTGTATTTGTGTCCTGTTTCTATTAAGTGATTGTAAAATGTTGAGTTGGTGTTATGTTTGTGTTCTTCAACTCTTTGTTTAAAGCTGCAACCTGTTTGTTCAATGTAGAATTTGTTACATTCATCGCAGTTTAGTTTGTATACGCCTGGTGCTTGTAGTTTATCTTTGATGTTGGTGTTGTGTTGTATTTTGTATTGTAATTTGTTATTGGTTTTGTATGCTATTTTGTAACCTATTTTTTGCGAAATTTGCGGGCTATTTTGTTTGTTATTTTATTTATGAATAGTAATGTGATGTATTTGTTTTCCCTGTCTGTAGTGTTAATCTTGTGTTTTTTTGTATTTTGTACCATAGTTTGTCTATTATTGTGGTGTTGTATCCATTTGTGTATGCTAAATATTTAATTGTGTCTAGTTCCTTATTTGTGTTTTCTGTGGTCATTGGGAGTTCTTTAAGTCTATGGAGCATGGATCTGAAGGCAACGTGTTTGTGTTGGATAGGGTGGTTTGAGGTATTGTGGATAAGTGTGTCTGTCGTTATGGGTTTCCTGTAAATGTTGAAACTGTGTTTTTGTTATGGTTAGGTCGAGGAAGTTTAGGGATCGGTTGGTTTCAATTTCTAATGTGAAGTGGAGTTTTGGGTGTGTTTTATTAGTGTAGGTGAGGAGTTTTTGGTATTGACGGGAGTTGCCTCTGTATAGTGTTATTATATCATCAACGTATCTGTGCCAGTAAATAATTTTGTGTGCTTGTGTATTGTTTGTGAGTATTTTGGTGTTTTCTATGTGTTGTAGAAAGATTTCGCTTAGGACACTACTGATAGGACTTCCCATGGGTAGGCCATCTGGTTGTGAATAGAGTTTGAGTTGTGGGTGAAATAGTTTTGTTCGGTGATGATTTGGAGGATGTTTATGATTTCAGTAACGTGGGTTTTAGGTATATTGTTCTGTATTTTGTCCCGCAAATTTCAAAAAATAGGTTACAAAATAGCATACAAAACCAATAACAAATTACAATACAAAATACAACACAACACCAAGAACAAAGATAAACTACAAGCGCCAGGCGTATACAAACTAAACTGCAACGAATGTAACAAATTCTACATTGGACAAACAGGTTGCAGCTTTAAACAAAGAGTCGAAGAACACAAACATAACACCAACTCAACATTTTACAATCACTTAATAGAAACAGGACACAAATACACAGACATTTATCATAATTTAGAAATCCTACACATCAACAAAAAAGGACCACATCTCAACACACTAGAACAATATGAAATTTACAGACACACAAAAACACAAAATACAAACATATTAAACGAACAAACACAATACAAATCACACATACTCTTTGATACTATCGAAAAACTACCATTAAAACCGTCACCACTTGACCCAACATCTCCAAGCAGAAGACACTGACGAAGATCGGCACATAGTGATCGAAAACGTTCTGTCTCAGTAAGTTTTATCAAATTTACTAAATAAAAAGTTCGGATAGTCATAAACTATTGTATAAGTGATTAATAACATTCACCGAACGTAATGGACTACAAAATTCAAGAAATAAATATAATCGTGTTACTATCACTCCGTGTTTTTTTATCCAACTTATCATTGCAACAATATGATCAATAAGTTATTAGTTGTATCTGGCCAGATTGATCTTACTGGCAGGTCAGATTTTGCCTGCAGCCGTAGTTTTAAGACCTCTGATGTAGTGTGTTAGCTGAGGTCATTTTTATTGTGCGGAGAATTTTAGATTATAGTTGATATGCTTATAAGAAATACAAGAGCTTTTCATTCCAGTGCTCAACAGACTATTTGCCATTGCCTTCATTGGTTTTGTTATTTCTGCACCATAAGCAAAGACTTTTCTCCAGATTGCTTCTTGCATCATTTTTATTTCTTTGCCAATCAATAGGTTTTTATTTTTAATCCGTTGCTCTTTGACTTCACAATTTACTGGTGCAATAATTTTCTAAAACTTGATTAAGTCAAGAAAGTGAGTTAATTTTAGCTTGATACACCAAATCATTTTCAAACCAACTCAGACAGATTTTTGGAAGTTTCTTTCTTCTTCTAGAAGTTTGATCACTTTTTTTGGACTTCAGAATGAGCAATGAATTTCTTTTCTAAATTCATAAACACAAAAATCAGGTTAATTTCCAATGCCCTGTTATTCTGGTAAGAAAATATGCACATACTTCGTTTCTTCTAACATCTTTTTTTATTATGCAAAAGATTTAGTGAAATTTTTCAGTTTCAATCAATGTCAATCTCTTTTCTAATAAACAATCAGCAAAACTCATTCCCTCATTATTCAAATATATAAATAAAAAAGTATTTCTCTTGGATTTGGGATTTAGCTCACTAATTCTTTGAACTATCAGTTAATAAATGATACATTTTCATCTTTCACATTATAGGGACATTTTTTAAATCCCTAACAGTCCTATTTTAATAAAATTAATGAGTTGAATATTAAAAAAATAAACACTGCATAGTAACTCATGTGTTGTAAAAAAAATTACAATAGCCATGATGTATGAAGCTTCAACTCTCCTTGACCAGATTTATGATGAAAAAGAGAAGGGACAAGGGTAAAGAAAGGAAAAGATGTTGGAACCCAGGACCAGAACGGGAAAGAAAAGATGAAAACTTAAATGTACAGCTGTCGCAAGTTACAAATGATTAACAGTCACCTACACATTTACTTATCCCTGTCTTCAATGGTTTTGACATTCTTCCAGCATAACAAAGATTTTATGTTCTAATTTAAATGTGATTTGCATGTATCCTACACATGTCCAGCAGTTCATTCTTTAAAAATGTTTTCTGTATATTGAAGCATAATTGACTCGTTTTTTCCCTGTTGAGTGCTATTGAACTTACCAAATTTCTGGTGCATAAACTTGCTAAAAAGTTAATATGGAGTGAATTATATTTTACCCATGCTGGAACTCTACTTGCGATTTTTTAAATAAATGTCGTATTTCAGAGTGTTGCCATTTTTACTAAAGTTTTGAATGACCCTTGGGCATATCCTATTTTACTTGAACATACTGAAAAGCTTACAACACTGTAGAAAACGATGGTTTCTACTGAAAATAAAATAATAACAGTAAAAGTCTTTACCTAATTCAAATACTTGCTACTGAAATAAAGCATTTAATTTAAAATGTAAACGGAATAAATTCCAATAAGTGTACAAAAAGTGGTAATAGATATTGTTTTATTCCATCTTTACTTGGGCAGGTACTTTTTCACTAAAAATATTTACTAGACACTTGTATTGTATTTACTAAACCTTTGATAAATTGTAAATTATCAAACGGAAATATCATTTAATGTTAATGTTATTGATGAACCAAAAAATCATATTTAGGGTAATAGCATTCTATGTCCAATCAGCTGATTCAATTCAGCTGAGTGAAAAAATATTCTGTCACAATTCCAGCTGTTATGAGTTATATTGAAGTATCATTCTATGTTTGAAATAACCTCTTTGTTTGCTGTGTGCGATATTTATTAGTGTTAATTAGTTTACGATATTATTATTATTATTTATTATAGGGGATTGAAATGAGTGAAAATGCAACTAAAAAGCGTAAACGTCATGGACGAATATCTGATACAACAAAAAGAATCAGTGCTGTGTCTCACTTTCCTGGGGATCCTTGTCTTTGTAAACGCTTTCAATGTTTTGAAATTATCAAAGAAAAGGATAGGGATGAAGTATTGAAACAATTCGATCTAATCTGGGAATACAACAAACAAATGGGTCATTTGACGTGACTAATAAGTGTTTTGTCAATTAAACAACGTAGAAAAAAAGAAGCGAACTGTAGTTCTCTCAAACAATTTTCTTATGAATCCAGAGGAGAGTTTGTACAGACGGAAAAATTAATGAAGTCATCGTTTGTCAAAAAGCTTTCATATCATTGCATGGAATAACAAATCAGACAGTTAATACCATTAAGAAATCTCTTTAATACAACTTGGAAAGCTCCAGTAGACAATCGTGATAAACATAAAAATAGAAAACATGCTAAATCATAAGGAGCAACAGATAAAATTCATGAGCATCTTTCATAATTAAAAGGACGTAAATCTCATTATCGTCTTAAAAAAATTCAGTAAAGTGTACCTTTCTGAAGAAATTAGCATAAACAAACTGTATAAAATGTACATCTGAGTTACATCCAGTATCATACGAATTCTATAGGAATGTGTTTAACACAGAATATAATTTTGGCTTTCAGTACCCAAGGATAGACAAATTATTCTATTGGACTACCAGAAGATTGGGTCACACACATTGTATCAGCCAGTTTTAAACCTTCGCCATTCAAGGTATATTCCTGTGATCAATCTATGTTCAAACAGTTGGGATTGTTTCTCCCTGAATTGGGATATAAAAAAAATCAGGATTCCCAATAAGATCAATATCAGAGATTGAGTTTGAGTCATGTTATCCTAGAACAATTTATTTACGAACCACCTACAATGGTGCTTGCAACCCCTTCATTATAAAAGACAATAAGTGTAGAAATTTAGTAGAATTTCCAGGAGATGAATAGTGTGAGTTACTCAAGATTACAGTTGAAAAATTCAAAGACTTTAAAGAGATTCTGTCGTGAAGAAACACACAAGTATTTTGCAAATTTGAAACACTAAATTATTATTGAACACCGATGCTGAATAAATTTTTATTATTGCTTATGATTATGAAAATGTCTATGATTTGTGATAATTTTAAATAGTAAGTTTGTTCATCTTTGTTATTTGGTGTCATAATGCCTTCTCATAATATAAAATAAACTAATCATCTTTATTTTGTATATTTTGAAATAAACATAGAATGTTATTTCCTTGTCATTGCTGACTTGGACTTTTTTTCATTTGTAGGAGTGACATTATGCTGAATATTATTATTTTTTTGTTTCTATAAACAACAAAATACAGAGTGAATATTTTCAATTCATAAATTGATTACATATGAGAGCAATGAGAGCAGAACAATTGTAATTGTCCAATAAATATCAATTTCATTCATAATGTGACGTTTTTAGTACTAATTTTCGATTTGCTCAGAAGTAAGATAAAGTATAATGACTGAATGTTCTTTGCCTGTGGTCTTCAAATATTTTACAAACTTGCCTATTAATGAAAACTAGTAGCTCACGTAAAGATGGAATCAACAAATATAAAAATATTTATACATATAGTAATACATTACGTACTAATTTAAGTGTTAGATGTTATACTATTATACGTTATACTTCAATATACTATTATATGTTCAAGTGTTTTTAGTGAGATAGTAAAACAGTCAATTCAATTTCTGTTCAGTATAAATAATTATAGTAACCTTCTGCATCATATGCTGGCGATCTCAAGTTTTATATACCATCTACTTCACTTAATTAAACATAATTTTTCTTTCTTCTAATGTATAGTATATTGTATAATAGTATGATATACCTTGAATACACAAAATTAAATAATATAATATAATAGTAGGCACTAGCGCTCCACTACATTATCATTAATAAGTTTCACAATTCAAGATACAGAATTGTAATCATATAATATTCAACTGTTATCTGTTATATACTTTTAATTGAAATGAAAAATATATATTCGGTGCAACTGTTCTTTGTCGAATATTTTTTTATGAATTAAAGTTATTAAATTCATATATTTTACTTTTAAATGGAGTTACTGTTGATTAAATTGAAATTACACGCATGGGATGTAAAGAGTTTAAAAATATTGTTTATTTTTCAACATACAAGAGTATAATATAGTATATTATTGTTATTTTACAGTCTTCCCAAGCAGTTTTTTAAGAACCACAAAATCACATTTTTCTCCTTATCACTATTTATATTGCGAATGAATTATGTGTTCAAATGTTGGTGTACCTTACACTCCTACCTCAACGTAATTTGTAATGTAATCAAGCAATCACATCGTATCATATTTTAATGGCAGCTAAACGTTCTGTTTGATTTGCCTATACATGTTAGTGATAGTGAAGTGGGTAAAGGAATGATAAGTGCAAGTGAGTTAACAAAGTGTGAATTTTTAAGGAATTAGTGATAAAAATACCAATTTAATGTTATCGTATAGTTGTTTGGGTCTATTATGTCGGAGATGACATCAGGAGTATTAATGAAAACCTCAACTTCCGATGGAGAACTCTTAAATGAAACTCAGGTTTTAAATGCCAGTGATTCAGGTGCCTCAAATAATCAAAGTTTAAATAATTCAAAGTTAAAACGTACATTTACGTTTACTAGACATGCTTTTAGTGGTACGAGAATAAGCAAGCGTAAAGGTAAACATAAAGATAGTAAAGATAATCTGTCATGTAAAAGTGCAATGGTTATCAGTGAGGAAAGCATGGATCTTCAAAAGCAAAACAAGAAACTTTTTCGCAGGCCTTCATGGAACAAATTTATTAATAAAATGGTTCAGAAAGTGTCAGCATTAGGCATTCATAACAATAAAAATATTTGTTCCAGTTATGTGTATAGTAATAGGCGTAGAGTGACAGTGTCTCTTTCGTCTTCCGATATTCGTGTCCCACCAACAAGACCGTTACATTTTGCAAATGGTGATAAAGTTCCAGGTGTAATTGGTCTTCGTAATCACGGTAATACCTGTTTTATTAATGCAATCTTACAGTGTTTAAGCCATACAGACATATTAGCAGAGTATTTTGTTCTCGACCAGTACAAGGTAGACCTCTCTCGAAGGAATAAACTAAACTCAAAGAAGTATGGAACAAGAGGTGAAGTTACTGAACAATTGGCTTTATTATTAAAATCTATATGGTCGTGTCAGTATGATCCTGAAATATCTAACAAATTCAAGTTAATTGTGGACAAATATGGTAGTCAGTATCGAGGTAATAATCAGCATGATGCCCAAGAGTTCCTTCTTTGGTTGTTAGATAAAGTTCATGAGGATTTAAATACTGCTACTAAAAAGAAATACAAAGTAATCAAGGTAAGATGCTACATACATACAAATTTTACTGCTTTTAACTTTATATGGTAACTGTGCATAGGAGCTGCCACCTACGATATTTTGGAAAATTGTTCAAAACCACCAAATAGGACAATATCCACAACAATTTTTTTCTGACTAAGGAAAGATACTTTTTTCAATTTAAAAAAAGGTAAAAATTTCAGTGCGGAGGCATAAGTTGTGAATGGGCGCAGAGTGATACAAATGTATTATGACCTCACAACTGTAGTTGGTGTTTTAGCAATCTAAACTGTATGTAACAAAAATATGTCTTGAGGCTATATTGATAACTAGCATTTTTGTTGTTGCCAGAGAAGGTGAATTTTATATATCTATATTGAAATATACCTATGAAGTATTGGTTGAAATGCAGTAGCTCGGCAACATACGATATTTTGGGAAATTGTTCAAAACCACCAGATTGGACGATATCCACAAGAATTTTTTAAAAATTGAAGTAGGAAAGTTACTTTTTTAAAATTTAAAGTAGGGTAATAAATTCAGCGCGGATGTAGAAGTTGTGAATAGGCGCGGAGTGATACTTACGTCACAGTGCTGCACATAAGGTTGTACGCATTGTCCGCGGTACGTCACGCAATCGTACGTGTGTAGATATTTGAGAAACAACTTCTCCAGTTAGGATAGATTTGGTTTTAAATTTATACAATACTGTTTAGCCTACCTATATTAAAATTTACCGAAAAAGTGTCAAGTCAGGTTAGGTTTGGTTTTAATTTTATACATTGAAATACGGTTGTAACATCACGAAGCATTTGTATCACTCCGCGCCTATTCACAATTTCTACATCCGCGCTGAATTTTTTACGCTACTTTAAGTTGAAAAAAAGTAACTTTCCGAGGTCAATTTTTAAAAAATTCTTGTGGATATTGTCCTATTTGGTTGTGTTAAACCATTTCCCAAAATATCGTATGGCGCCGAGCTTCTGCATTTTTACCAAAGTATCCAGTCAGGATCGATTTGGTTGTAATTTTATACATGTAACCATTTAGGTAATGTATAAAATTAAAACCAAATCTAACCTAACTGGACACTTTTTAGGTGTGTTTTAATATAGGTATATAGTAATATATGAATTTAAAACCAAATCTATTCTAACTGGAGATTTTACAAATATATTTAAATATATGTATGCAAAAACCATAAAAGTTAAGCAAAACGTTGTTTCTCAGATATCTACACACGTAAGGTATACGTGACATCACTCCGCGGCCGACTTGAAACTCTGCACTGTGACGTCACGAATCATTTGTATCACTCTGCGGCCATTCACAACTTATGCCTCCGCACTGAATTTTTTACCCTACTTTAAATTAAAAAAAAGTAACTTTCCTCGGTCAAAAAAAGTTCTTGTGGATATTGTCCTATTTAGTGGTTTTGAACAATTTTCCAAAATATCATAGGTAGCCGCTGTTTTGCACAATAACCAAAATTTACATTAAATTGACCACTCTATCCTAAAAACTTGTCATTATTCGATTTTATATAGTGTATTTTATGTGACTAGAAGTTTGACAATGTTGAATGGCCTTATAAAATTGAATGTTTATGATAAGAGAAATCAATGATATGTTTTTCTTGAAAGCTCTAATTCTTTTCTCTGAGTATATTAAAGAAAAACAAACTTATGCACAAATAATTATATACAAATATATTTATAAATTGTTCAAATTTACAATCATTGATAAAATAATTTTTATTCATCCACTTTAGCTCAAATATATTTTTTTAAAAACCTGTACTGGATAACACTTGATGTTAATAAAGTTTTTGCCAATATTAATTAATTATTTTTATTTAAAAAGTTTATGTCATTAGGTTGGATTCAAACTGTATGTCTACATGTTTGAAATCCAGTTGTTGAGTGCCGTGTACAATTAAAGGTATTTATTTCTTATGCCAGTGTGTTCGATTCTAGCAAAAAAAAATTATACCGGGCGATGCAGAAAGTAATCAGGAATACAAAAAAAATTATTACAACTCTCGCTCATGCCCCAAAATTATTAATTTTGGAAAACAGTTTTCCCTTTAAACATGGTGCTAATAGTATTAGTAAAAAATACACATTGCCCACCCCCAATAAAATGCATATAAAATGAATCAAAAACATGTCCTGAAACTATATTGATAATTATTGTTTGTTATTGTCACAGAAGTTTAATTTTGAATATCTATGAAGTACCCTGTCAGGATAAATAGTTGTATACGTTTAACCAAATGTACACATGTAAGGCCAGAATACAGATCACGTCACCTGGCAAAAAGTATTACTCCGCGGAAGATGTCTAATTAGGGAATTTGGTATATAATTACAACCAAATCTATACTGACTAGACACTTTACAGTTATATTTGAATATAGGTATATAGTAATGTATAAAATTACAACGAAATCTATCATAATTGGAAACTTTATAGGTATATTTAAATATATGTATAAGTAGTACTGCGTGCCGTTGATACACGGATGTAGTACTTCTTTCTACTCTGCAATATATTTTTTACCCAACTTTAATTTTATTAAATCATATTTATTTATCTGAGCGAGAGTTTTCGTTATTTTTTTTCATATCCCTAATGACTTTCTGCGTCGGCCTGTATAATTTTTTTTAGCTAAAGTCATACACGTGGGCATGGGAAATAAATACTCAATTGAAGAGTGTGCACTAATAATAGAAATTAAAAAATATATTGTAGTTATAAGGGGCATTATGTATTAAAAAAAAACATCAACCAAGCGTGAGCATTCATCTTGGTTTCTAATTTTCGATTCATTTTTGTTATCCTCAAAATTAGAAGAGAATTTCCCTATTCTGAATAGAAATATCACTTTCAAAATACTGTGGTCACTATTAAAACAAAAATCCTCTTTATATAAATTATATGAAGTCCTGTGTTGTGATCCTTTTCCAACCAAACTACACTGTTAATAAAAAACTATTGAGGTATCATCCCATAGCATATTATCTATGTTTAGCTAGTAAATAGAAACCAATAGATAAATGTAAGTTTTCTGAGCCGAATTGTGCATTAATCATTACTATGCAACTAATTCTTCATAAATAAAATCAATATTTCAAATTTTGAATGAGTATGTAGTAATGATACTGCCACTGGTGTGGAAATTTATTAGTCACTATTTGCAGTGTTTGCCACTTTGTCATTCAAAAGAATTTCTGGTAATAATTCAAATAATCTGAAGTATTTATCAAACATGAATATTGGGCATGACCTGATTTTAGTTTAGGGATTTTTTTAGAAGTAATCAATGTAGACCAAAAATGTATACCTGGTGATGCAGAAAATCTTCATGAATACAGAAACAATAATGAAAATTGGCATTGATGCCCTAAAAATTTAAATTTTAGAAAAACATATTTATCTTTTCAACACACACACTTTCTATGTTCAAGGTTTTATTTATAAAGGAGAGCACTATGTTATACTGGATTCCAAAAAGTTTCCTTGTAAAGTATCTGCTTAGGTAGTTTTTTTGATTAAAGAAAAACAAAATCAATTTCTGAAACAAATGGTAAATGAAATGACCTCTAATTTAGTATGCATTACTACACTGGATGAAACAAGAAAATTGTTTTCGTTTTCATTCTCTATTAGTTAATAATATTATTACAAAAATTATTCCAACCCCATTTGTAGCTATTTTGTAACTGACCAATACATTATAGATATATTATAATGTAGTATAACTTAAGGTTTCTTTAAAATGATGCCTTGATTTTACAAGTACTGTTGAAAAAGTAATGCTGACAGGGATCTTGAGGAAAAATATGAAGTAAAAAGTGGCAGGGGTGAATATCATATTTTTAACTATTTCCTTAGCCATAGTTTTAAGTACAGTAGAGTCTCGATAATTCGAGGTAGATGGGTCTGAGACCCCCCCCCCCCCTTGAATGTATGAAAACCTGGATTACACAGAAATACGTTCCTGTGTTTTAATGATTTCCTCTTAATGCTATAATTTAGAACGCACAAAATAAGTTTATAAAACTTTGGTGTAATCACCAAACTAGTTTATGTAATCATAAACTAATGTTGCTTTGAAATACATTGTTCATCATGGTTGCTACATCTTTTAGAAAAAGTTATAAAGTGTCTTCTGGGTCGGCTTATCAGATCGTTTTCGAGCTGCGTTGTTGCGTAGACGTCTTAGCAGAAGCACATCTGTTGGCTTGATGTCTGTTATTCAATATAGTGCAGTGCAGTTTCCAAGGCAGTAGTTCCTTCACCATGACTTATCTTCCCATTTTGTACAGACTGTCGAACCTTTATCTTTATTCTCCTCCTCACTGCCTTCAGTAGTTTCTTGTACTATTTCAGTAGTCGTAACATGTGTTATTGTTACTTATCCTTACTCATCCATTGACATACATCCGTATCATCGACATTCTTACAACCTGGGAATTTCTTGATAAGAAATGTTAAATCTATTTCTTCTTGTGAATCAGTGAGACAGTCAAAAGTTTTACTATGACTCAGGACTTCATTTCATAATTTACTTAATATTCCAGGACACCCTGATCCATCGGCTGGATTATTCTCGTAATATTTGCTGGTAGAAATAAATCATGGATATCATTAGACCACAGTTGATCTTCATTGGGATGCGATGATGCATTGTCTAACAGTAAATAATTTGAATCTCCTTTCAAGTAGATAAAATAGTCTGAAACATAAATAGGCTCGAATTTAATGGAACCACAAAAAATCAGAAATCGGATTTTCAAGACTCTACTGTAGACCATATAGCAGTGAGTGGATGTATATAACACTTTACATAGCATGTGTTCGATATTTTGCTACCATATTCAGAATGGATAAAAAGTTTGAGCAATATTGTAAAATGATATTTTTGGAGAAACTTGGGAAGAACTGAAAAAAAGCATATGAATTATTGACTAAGGAGTATGGTAGAGATATGAACCTAGTGACCTACAAATAAAATGTTTCAAGGAGGTTAGAGAGGAAGGGGTGAGAGAACGCATCACCGACAAGCACCTTGTACTGAGGGAATGTAAAATATAACTGCTGCTGTTGTTCACCAAGTTTGACAAACTCTATTAGAGAGCTTGTTAAATGACTGAACATTTCAGTTAGCAGCACTTTTCTATTACACATGATGATTTGGGCGTACATTGATTGCAGATTTGTACTATGCCTGTTCGCAGTGAAGCAATTAAAACATTGTGTTGCAAATGAAAAAATGAATCAAAACAATTACAACCGTGATCCAGAAGTGAAAGAACAAAATACTCAGTGGACAACAGAGCACTGTCCACCTCCAAAAAATACAAATACATTGCAATACAGATGAGGTTATGATGAAGGTTTTTTGTACCAACATGCTTTCTCTCAAGACTATATGATCATCACAGATTATACAACTAGTATTAATCCTAATATTGCATAATTATATAAAAAACTGCAAAAAAATGAATTTTTACCACATCTCGATAGTGTGAGGTTGTAGTAGATCTCTTGATTATGTATGATATTGCAAACGTACCCAACTAACAGTCTAAATTTGACCTGTGACTTCTGGATGTCTCCTGAACTCAAGTTCTCGCTAATGGGATGGATATTCAGTCAAAAAATTACAAAGTCATGAAACCTCGCTTGCAGCGAGGAACTTGGAAAAGATAGCCTGCTGTTTATGTCAAAATGTAAGAGAGACAATGGCAAAAGTGTATTAGAACTAAGGTCAGTTTCTTCAAAAAGAAAATGTAAATCCGAAAGATTAAATAAATATTTTTTTTTCTATAGATAGTTTTCATTACTGTTTAAGGTCTCATAAAGTTTTATTTGCATTGTAAAGCGAGGTTGAATGTTTACTGTTTAGAAAGTTTTAATTTTCAGGGTATTAGCACCGAGTTTTAATATTCCTTCTGTTTTGCGATGACCTTTTTACATCACCAAGTATAATTATTTCTGTAATATTGATGGCATCTAGATAAGCAATAATTGATGATCCAGTACTTTCATTTTAAACAAATCCAATAAAAATATTATATGTAAAGTTTTTGCTAGATTGTATACGAGTATTAATATGCTCGTATTAATATTTGAGTGTCAGTTGTTTGTTGTTCCTACCATTGTTATATACATTGTTGTACACATCAATTTTTGTTGATTCATTTTGAAGAACTTCCATTAGTTAGAACTTTCAATGCGTCAAAAAAGAATTATTTTGCCAATACTATAAATGTGACAACACATAAACTGTGCCCTAAAAATATTAATTTAAAAATAAGAACATTGTAAAACCATAGTACTTCTTTCTAATTTAACACATTTAATAAGATTCAACCGAACGTAATGGACTATAAAATTCAAGAACATTTAAAGAGTTAAAGTGCAACAGATCTAAGACAGTGGTAATTTTTTTTACTAAAAAATCGCATATAAACAATTGAAATTTAATAAAACTCTAATACTACTCTAATAAGATATCTACATACTTATACATTTTGTTAAACCATCTTATACAGACATGGTCCTTTATTATAATTAAACAATAACTCTTGCTACAAATAATTAAACAACCTTAATGCACTTTAACACTAACACCCTTTGTTCACTAACATGGTTAACATCATCAGAAGGTTACAGACATACTCTTTGTAACATGGTAATTTATTATTTAGAAGTGAAATAATTCAAAGAAGTATTAAAGTTTCTGTATTTAACATATTGAAAAAATTATTCAAATAAAATGCATTAAAATGTGTATTTCATATATTTTAAAATAAATATACCATCACTGTTTAAACTTTTATGTAATAGCCTGACACTAACCTAAATATTTAATTTTAAAAAGATTACAGTACTGAATACAATAAACCGTCTACAGTAGTTCATTAAAAAAAAACTGCATTATTTTTGATGACCTTCCATAAGCCATTAAATTTTGTATATTCTTAAGTAAAAGCATTTGAGATGCACAAGATTCTGTTAGATTTGTATACCATTTCATAAGTTTTGGCTGCAACTAATGTATCAGCTCTTTCTAATATTGTAGCTTTTCCAAGATCATAAATGTTTGCTGGAGAATATCTTTCTGCTAGATCTTTCTTCTTTACATGATTGAATTTTGAATTAAGAAATTCGTTTAGAGTAAATACACATACAGATAAAAGAACTGCACAGCAACCCACAGGTTCAGAAAAATTAACGATGTTTGTTGTACATACCGTAATTTGTACAACAAAACAACAAATACAGATTAAGAGGACATATGTGATAAACAATAAATACATACAATTGACAAAACAATACTGAACTATCCAAATACAACCTACCCAAATACATATTGCTTCAAAGATTCCACATGGTGGTTGCTGTTTCTGAGAAACACGAGTCATTATAAACTGCATAGTAGTTTGTTTATGTTTCCGATTATTAATGCTTCATAGTTCGGCAAGTCATTATTGTAATGTATAAATCATATAGAAATATGATGGTGAAACTGTTTGAGCTTTTTAGCCAAAATAAGACTGCAACAGAAGGAGATTGACAGATTGCTGCTAAATGAGTCAAAGAATAATCACTCAGCAGTATAAACCAGTGACTTTCAATACCAACCCATCTGCTAAAAAAAATGGAGTTGGTAAATGGGTTATGATATCTACTAGTAGATTGTCATGGTACATCTGATTGAATGGTCGCTGTTTCTGAGGGAGTTATTATGGTTAATGTATCAGTATCTATTGAGATTCAGGCAAGAATGGCTGCACCATCTCTAGTTAAATGTTATGTAATTGATTTCGATCTAAAAATTGAATACACCTTTTAATTTGAAGTTATTAGGTTTGAGGATATATATTTTTTCACCTCTAGTTTCATTTTCTGTAGTGAAGTTTGATTTAAAAAATAAATAATCCCGAGTTTGAAGTTACGAGATTAGTGGGGATATATTTCTTGAACACAAAAGAACATAGGATAATAATCTCTAGATTTTTTATGACTTACTTGGATTCTGGCAACATTATTGTTCATTGTATCTCTGTTTTATTTCCTGAGAAAATTAGGTTACAATTTGTAGGGGGATATATGAAAGCTTTTGAAGACTAGATACTCAATGTGAGCTGAAGTGCTTGTGGAGACATTTCAGGCTTTGATTCTTCAGATTTCATTAATTTCCTCGGAGTAATTTGAAGAATCTGTTGATTAAAAGTAGTCATTTTAGCAAACCCTTTCTTTGTAATATAGCACTAGATTTATTAGATGCCACTAGTCCCCACTTTATAGTCTCAATTTCATTTTTGGCAGTTTATTTCTTAAAATAATCAGTTATAAACTTAAGTCTGTTGACAGTAGACAGTTTCTTCCGAAGATCAGTAGTGCTCCGTCAGTGAGTTACTCTGTGTGGTAAAGTTCTCCAATAAAATATCCTGGGAGAATAAGTAAATTGGTTCTATCATACTGTGAAACACTAGGCAAAATAGCATACAGTAAATTCTCAATTATTCACAGTCTTCCTAGGATTTGTTAAATTCTAGCAGTAGATAAGTTAAATGTTATGGATGGAAAAACGTTTCTTTATACAAGTATACCAGCCTTGATATACCTGAAAACTGTATCAATCACAACAACCCTCAGAATAGAATGCTTGTTTACTAAAGTGTCAATGTAATACCTCAATGAATGAATCACAACTCAGAACTTTACTCCTATAATTTTTTCCCCTTCATTATTCAATTTTCATGTTCACATTAGTTTTGTCAACTTGGACATAGCAGTTAGCTTGTGTGTTTAGTGAATCGTAATTTTAGTTCTGCCATCTTTCCTGTAGCAGTTTGCTTGTTTTATGACTAGTGATTTTAATTTACAGTGACTGGTGAAAGTAAAAAACAAGTGGTTTTATCAATTCAAGAGACAAACAGTTATGAAGAATTACATATGGCATTTTTAGAATGACAGAGTTACCTGAGAAGGGAAGGAACTACTATTTCAAGGCCTATTATTGATACTAAAGCAAATGAGTATTTTTCAGATGCTAGGTGTGGAAGGAACATTTGACACATCAGGATTGGTTGACAAGGTTCAAACAATGCTATGAAATAAGAGATATTGAATTTCTCGGCGAGAAATTAAGTATTTAGATAGCGGAAAATTTCAAGACTGATTTTGAAGATCATTAAAATCAGAAGAGATTTCGTATGATCAAATATACAATGCTGAGTCGGGGCTATTTTGGGACTGTTTGCCCTACAAACATTGGTCTTTGAGAGTGAGCGGCAAGCTCCAGGACTTAAGTCAAGTAAAGAGCTAATGACTGTAATGATGTGGAGCAGTGCATCAAGCTCTCACAAATTAAAATGGTAGTGAACAATAAAAAAAAAAACGAGAGCAGATATTTCCTGTAACCAAAAGGCTGGTTAAACCAGCAAATATTTAAAGAGAGGTTTGAAAAAAATGATTCTTCAGTCAAAGAACATTTAAAGTCACAGAATATACCAGACAAAGATCCACTGCTGATTGACAAAGCCCTATTTTATCCAGTGAAAATGGAAAATAGACATTTCACCATTAAGTTTTTGCCGCCCTATGTCTCTTCTCTTATCTAACTAGCAGACCATTGTTTGAACGCATCAATGAAAAAAAGTACAGAAGATACTAACTGAAAAAAAGGATAGAAAATTGAAACAATCAGATTAGATGATTTATGTCAGAATTTTGGATAAACACTCCTTGTGAGTCAGTTTAAGAATCTATGCTAGTAAAGTCCTGAAAGAAAATATAACCTAATGTAGAAAGTACTTTAGAGGAGTCTGCAGAGGAAAAGAAGTTTCTGCTTGTGATTTAGCTAATTTAGCATAAAACGTTGTAGGAGAAAGTGGATTTATGATCCCAATGATCCAGGCTTTGGAAATCTTGCTGATGAACAACAAGTTGCTAGAGCATCAGATATGGATTTGGAGGAAAATTGGGAAGAGGATAATTTGGAGAAGCAAGTAAGACATAACACAGTTTTAATGTATATTGAAGGATTTACTAAATTTCTTGAGAAACAAGACGATGCATTGCTCTGTGATAAAATGGTAATAAGAAAGCTTCAAACTCAAGTAAAAAATAGATAATATATCCACAATAAAACAAAAACTAGGAACATAAAAAACAAAAAACAGATTTTTCAATGAAACTTGCAGATAACTTTTAAAAACCTTCTTTACCTTATAAACTACGTATGAATATGAATGTCTGAATGTATTATAAATAAATTTCTTGCGTTGATTTACATTGTTTTGTTGATCTTTTGAATCTGGTGGTTTATCCGCAGAATTGATTTATCCGTGGTTGCCGCACCACCTAATACTACAGGTAAATCTACTGGAAGTCTACTGTAGTTGGTGGTAAGAGACAGTTAGGTAATATATTATATAAGGACATATTGTTTCCATTATCTTTTCTTGTGTTTCTATGCATTTCAAAAAGTCGTTTTCACAGCAGCGATAGCAGCATGTTTCCCTATTTCCCTTAAGTATGCATCAATATGTTTGAGAAGGGTTGCTTTAGGATTACTTTCTGTTTGAAGGATGAACCTGGTGATCTCTTCGACTTATTAGCATTCTTTTAGCCCTTATTGCCATATCCAATGCCAACACTGACCACACACTGAAATCATCACAGTAAACTTGGTGATCTCTTCGACTTATTAGCATTCTTTTAGCCCTTATTGCCATATCCAACGCCAACACTGACCACACACTGAAATCATCACAGTAAACTGGTGATCTCTTCGACTTATTAGCATTCTTTTAGCCCTTATTGCCATATCCAATGCCAACACTGACCACACACTGAAATCATCATAGTAAACTTGGTGATCTCTTCGACTTATTAGCATTCTTTTAGCCCTTATTGCCATATCCAACGCCAACACTGACCACACACTGAAATCATCACAGTAAACTTGGTGATCTCTTCGACTTATTAGCATTCTTTTAGCCCTTATTGCCATATCCAATGCCGACACTGACCACACACTGAAATCATCACAGTAAACTTGGTGATCTCTTCGACTTATTAGCATTCTTTTAGCCCTTATTGCCATATCCAATGCCGACACTGACCACACACTGAAATCATCACAGTAAACTTGGTGATCTCTTCGACTTATTAGCATTCTTTTAGCCCTTATTGCCATATCCAACGCCAACACTGACCACACACTGAAATGATCACAGTAAACTTGGTGATCTCTTCGACTTATTAGCATTCTTTTAGCCCTTATTGCCATATCCAATGCCAACACTGACCACACACTGAAATCATCACAGTAAACTTGGTGATCTCTTCGACTTATTAGCATTCTTTTAGCCCTTATTGCCATATCCAATGCCAACACTGACCACACACTGAAATCATCACAGTAAACTTGGTGATCTCTTCGACTTATTAGCATTCTTTTAGCCCTTATTGCCATATCCAACGCCAACACTGACCACACACTGAAATCATCACAGTAAACTGGTGATCTCTTCGACTTATTAGCATTCTTTTAGCCCTTATTGCCATATCCAATGTCAACACTGACCACACACTGAAATCATCACAGTAAACTTGGTGATCTCTTCGACTTATTAGCATTCTTTTAGCCCTTATTGCCATATCCAACGCCAACACTGACCACACACTGAAATCATCACAGTAAACTTGGTGATCTCTTCGACTTATTAGCATTCTTTTAGCCCTTATTGCCATATCCAATGCCGACACTGACCACACACTGAAATCATCACAGTAAACTTGGTGATCTCTTCGACTTATTAGCATTCTTTTAGCCCTTATTGCCATATCCAATGCCAACACTGTCCACACACTGAAATCATCACAGTAAACTTGGTGATCTCTTCGACTTATTAGCATTCTTTTAGCCCTTATTGCCATATCCAACGCCAACACTGACCACACACTGAAATCATCACAGTAAACTTGGTGATCTCTTCGACTTATTAGCATTCTTTTAGCCCTTATTGCCAGATCCAATGCCAACACTGACCACACACTGAAATCATCACAGTAAACTTGGTGATCTCTTCGACTTATTAGCATTCTTTTAGCCCTTATTGCCATATCCAATGCCAACACTGACCACACACTGAAATCATCACAGTAAACTTGGTGATCTCTTCGACTTATTAGCATTCTTTTAGCCCTTATTGCCATATCCAACGCCAACACTGACCACACACTGAAATCATCACAGTAAACTTGGTGATCTCTTCGACTTATTAGCATTCTTTTAGCCCTTATTGCCATATCCAATGCCAACACTGACCACACACTGAAATCATCACAGTAAACTTGGTGATCTCTTCGACTTATTAGCATTCTTTTAGCCCTTATTGCCATATCCAATGCCAACACTGACCACACACTGAAATCATCGCAGTAAACTTGGTGATCTCTTCGACTTATTAGCATTCTTTTAGCCCTTATTGCCATATCCAATGCCAACACTGACCACACACTGAAATCATCACAGTAAACTTGGTGATCTCTTCGACTTATTAGCATTCTTTTAGCCCTTATTGCCATATCCAACGCCAACACTGACCACACACTGAAATCATCACAGTAAAGTTGGTGATCTCTTCGACTTATTAGCATTCTTTTAGCCCTTATTGCCATATCCAATGCCAACACTGACCACACACTGAAATCATCACAGTAAACTTGGTGATCTCTTCGACTTATTAGCATTCTTTTAGCCCTTATTGCCATATCCAATGCCAACACTGACCACACACTGAAATCATCACAGTAAACTTGGTGATCTCTTCGACTTATTAGCATTCTTTTAGCCCTTATTGCCATATCCAATGCCAACACTGACCACACACTGAAATCATCACAGTAAACTTGGTGATCTCTTCGACTTATTAGCATTCTTTTAGCCCTTATTGCCATATCCAATGCCAACACTGACCACACACTGAAATCATCACAGTAAACTTGGTGATCTCTTCGACTTATTAGCATTCTTTTAGCCCTTATTGCCATATCCAACGCCAACACTGACCACACACTGAAATCATCACAGTAAACTTGGTGATCTCTTCGACTTATTAGCATTCTTTTAGCCCTTATTGCCATATCCAATGCCAACACTGACCACACACTGAAATCATCACAGTAAACTTGGTGATCTCTTCGACTTATTAGCATTCTTTTAGCCCTTATTGCCATATCCAACGCCAACACTGACCACACACTGAAATCATCACAGTAAACAGTTACCTGTTCATACATCTCAACAGCTTTAGTACTAGTAAGTAGGAACCGGATTTATATGTATGCAATCCTTAAAATCCTTAAATATGTGATTATAACATATATTTGGTATAAATGTTTCATGAATACTTTTTAGCTTTCTTATTAATCATCTATTATTTTCAAGCTTTAGGGTAGCATTAAAAAAAATGCTCTCTTATAAAAGCAAATGTTGTTTTTCAAATATTGCCTCAACTAAACAAAAACAATTTGTCAAAATATAACATAAATTTTGTGTTAGTTATTTTTCCATTTATTTCTTTACTCTTGATATTGCCGATGTTGTATAATCTAATTTGGAAAGAGCTTCTTTTGATATTGTCAAAATGTTGGCAGTTGTAGCAGGATGCATCTAGCCAGGTTCCCCATATTGTCATAATTGGTTCCATTATTAGACCTTCAACAAGATTTCCTACATGAAGTAGACCTTCAAAAAGGTTGTGTTCTTGAAATAGATCTTAAACAAGGTTGCCTACCTCAAGTAGACCTTCAACAAGATATTCTACATAAAGTAGACCTCCTACAAGTTTGCCTACATGAAATAGTTCTTCAACAAGGTTGCCTACCTCAAGTAGACCTTCAACAAGATATTCTACATAAAGTAGACCTCCTACATGTTTGCCTACATGAAATAGTTCTTCAACAAGGTTGCCTACCTCAAGTAGACCTTCAACAAGATATTCTACATAAAGTAGACCTCCTACAAGTTTGCCTACATGAAATAGTTCTTCAACAAGGTTGCCTACCTCAAGTAGACCTTCAACAAGATATTCTACATAAAGTAGACCTCCTACAAGTTTGCCTACATGAAATAGTTCTTCAACAAGGTTGCCTACCTGAAGTAGACCTTCAACAAGATATTCTACATAAAGTAGACCTCCTACAAGTTTGCCTACATGAAATAGTTCTTCAACAAGGTTGCCTACCTCAAGTAGACCTTCAACAAGATATTCTACATAAAGTAGACCTCCTACAAGTTTGCCTACATGAAATAGTTCTTCAACAAGGTTGCCTACCTGAAGTAGACCTTCAACAAGATATTCTACATAAAGTAGACCTCCTACAAGTTTGCCTACATGAAATAGTTCTTAAACAAGGTTGCCTACCTCAGGTAGACCTTCAACAAGATATTCTACATAAAGTAGACCTCCTACAAGTTTGCCTACATGAAATAGTTCTTCAACAAGGTTGCCTACCTGAAGTAGATCTTTAACAAGATATTCTACATAAAGTAGACCTCCTACAAGTTCGCCTAAATGAAATAGTTCTTCAACAAGGTTGCCTACCTCAAGTAGACCTTCAACAAGATATTCTACATAAAGTAGACCTCCTACAAGTTTGCCTACATGAAATAGTTCTTCAACAAGGTTGCCTACCTCAAGTAGACCTTCAACAAGATATTCTACATAAAGTAGACCTCCTACAAGTTTGCCTACATGAAATAGTTCTTCAACAAGGTTGCCTACCTCAAGTAGACCTTCAACAAGATATTCTACATAAAGTAGACCTCCTACAAGTTTGCCTACATGAAATAGTTCTTCAACAAGGTTGCCTACCTCAAGTAGACCTTCAACAAGATATTCTACATAAAGTAGACCTCCTACAAGTTTGCCTACATGAAATAGTTCTTCAACAAGGCTGCCTACCTGAAGTAGATCTTTAACAAGATATTCTACATAAAGTAGACCTCCTACAAGTTCGCCTACATGAAATAGTTCTTCAACAAGGTTGCCTACCTCAAGTAGACCTTCAACAATATATTCTACATAAAGTAGACCTCCTACAAGTTCGCCTACATGAAATAGTTCTTCAACAAGGTTGTCTACCTCAAGTAGACCTTCAACAATATATTCTACATAAAGTAGACCTCCTACAAGTTCGCCTACATGAAATAGTTCTTCAACAAGGTTGCCTACCTCAAGTAGACCTTCAACAAGATATTCTACATAAAGTAGACCTCCTACAAGTTTGCCTACATGAAATAGTTCTTCAACAAGGTTGCCTACCTCAAGTAGACCTTCAACAAGATATTCTACATAAAGTAGACCTCCTACAAGTTTGCCTACATGAAATAGTTCTTCAACAAGGTTGCCTACCTCAAGTAGACCTTCAACAAGATATTCTACATAAAGTAGACCTCCTACAAGTTTGCCTACATGAAATAGTTCTTCAACAAGGTTGCCTACCTGAAGTAGATCTTTAACAAGATATTCTACATAAAGTAGACCTCCTACAAGTTTGCCTACATGAAATAGTTCTTCAACAAGGTTGCCTACCTCAAGTAGACCTTCAACAAGATATTCTACATAAAGTAGACCTCCTACAAGTTTGCCTACATGAAATAGTTCTTCAACAAGGTTGCCTACCTCAAGTAGACCTTCAACAAGATATTCTACATAAAGTAGACCTCCTACAAGTTTGCCTACATGAAATAGTTCTTCAACAAGGTTGCCTACCTGAAGTAGATCTTTAACAAGATATTCTACATAAAGTAGACCTCCTACAAGTTTGCCTACATGAAATAGTTCTTCAACAAGGTTGCCTACCTGAAGTAGATCTTTAACAAGATATTCTACATAAAGTAGACCTCCTACAAGTTCGCCTACATGAAATAGTTCTTCAACAAGGTTGCCTACCTCAAGTAGACCTTCAACAATATATTCTACATAAAGTAGACCTCCTACAAGTTTGCCTACATGAAATAGTTCTTCAACAAGGTTGCCTACCTGAAGTAGATCTTTAACAAGATATTCTACATAAAGTAGACCTCCTACAAGTTCGCCTACATGAAATAGTTCTTCAACAAGGTTGTCTACCTCAAGTAGACCTTCAACAATATATTCTACATAAAGTAGACCTCCTACAAGTTTGCCTACATGAAATAGTTCTTCAACAAGGTTGCCTACCTCAAGTAGACCTTCAACAAGATATTCTACATAAAGTAGACCTCCTACAAGTTTGCCTACATGAAATAGTTCTTCAACAAGGTTGCCTACCTCAAGTAGACCTTCAACAAGATATTCTACATAAAGTAGACCTCCTACAAGTTTGCCTACATGAAATAGTTCTTCAACAAGGTTGCCTACCTCAAGTAGACCTTCAACAAGATATTCTACATAAAGTAGACCTCCTACAAGTTTGCCTACATGAAATAGTTCTTCAACAAGGTTGCCTACCTGAAGTAGACCTTCAACAAGATATTCTACATAAAGTAGACCTCCTACAAGTTTGCCTACATGAAATAGTTCTTCAACAAGGTTGCCTACCTGAAGTAGACCTTCAACAAGATATTCTACATAAAGTAGACCTCCTACAAGTTTGCCTACATGAAATAGTTCTTCAACAAGGTTGCCTACCTCAAGTAGACCTTCAACAAGATATTCTACATAAAGTAGACCTCCTACAAGTTTGCCTACATGAAATAGTTCTTCAACAAGGTTGCCTACCTGAAGTAGATCTTTAACAAGATATTCTACATAAAGTAGACCTCCTACAAGTTCGCCTACATGAAATAGTTCTTCAACAAGGTTGCCTACCTCAAGTAGACCTTCAACAATATATTCTACATAAAGTAGACCTCCTACAAGTTTGCCTACATGAAATAGTTCTTCAACAAGGTTGCCTACCTGAAGTAGATCTTTAACAAGATATTCTACATAAAGTAGACCTCCTACAAGTTCGCCTACATGAAATAGTTCTTCAACAAGGTTGCCTACCTCAAGTAGACCTTCAACAATATATTCTACATAAAGTAGACCTCCTACAAGTTTGCCTACATGAAATAGTTCTTCAACAAGGTTGCCTACCTCAAGTAGACCTTCAACAAGATATTCTACATAAAGTAGACCTCCTACAAGTTTGCCTACATGAAATAGTTCTTCAACAAGGTTGCCTACCTCAAGTAGACCTTCAACAAGATATTCTACATAAAGTAGACCTCCTACAAGTTTGCCTACATGAAATAGTTCTTCAACAAGGTTGCTTACCTGAAGTAGATCTTTAACAAGGTTTTTTATGTGAAGTACACCGTCAACAAGATTTCCTACATGAAGTAGACTTTCAACAAGTTTGCCTACTTGAAATAGACCATAAAAAGGTTGCCTATGTTAAGTAGACCTTCAACAAAATATTCTGAGTGAAGTAAACTTTCAACAAGTTTGCTTACTTGAAATAAACCATCAAAAAGGTTGCCTACGTTAAGTAGACCTCGAACAAAGCTCCGCACATGATGTAGAATTTAAACTTGGTTGCCTACGTAAACAAGGTTTCCCGTGTGATGTACCATTGTTGGTAATCCTAATTATGGGTAATTTTTCAATGCTACTTGGTGCTTTCTAAAAGATTTTTTGACATCTGAAATCGCCAATTCTACATCTTCAAATTAATTTCTGAAAGTTTCCACGATTCTATGAAATAGACGGGCAAGGCAAATCTTTTTAGGGTAAAATATTTTCAACGACTTTGCAGCTTTAACCATGGTTGAAGCCCCAGCATCAGATGTGGATAAAAAGTGTGTAGAGTTCTGTTTGGCCAGATGAAAATGTTATGGTAACATTACAAAATCGGATTATGGTTTTGTAATTGCATTTGTCAAACAACAGCACATTTTGAAGAAAAGGTTTCCATATGCAACAATAATATTGGCCAGGTACCGTCCAGAGAACCAGTCATCTCATCAATGGACACACAGATTGGTCCATCTAGGTCGTTTATTTTATGCATGATCTACTGGCAAATCTCAGAGAGATAATTATTTTGATAGTGCGTTAGTCTAGGATTTTGACTCCAGTATACTTTAGAAAAAAACTCTTTTACTTCAGAATTGTTAATCTTATAAATTGGAATATCTGCACATATAAAGGCATGAATCAACTCCGTAAAAAATTGTAACTTACTGGAAGTTGAAGTTGAGTGACTGATGAATTTTTTTTAGGGTTTATATATGTTTTGTTTCGATGTTACTAAAAATCTTCAAGATACTAAACCAGTATTACAACTGTTTCAAAATAAAATACCCGAATTCACCAGAGAATTTGTATAAATAAACGGTTACAAGTTCACTAGTAACTGTGAAATATTTCGAACCTAATTGAAAGAATTAGTTTTTA
The DNA here is from genome assembly GCA_036971475.1 of Prosapia bicincta. Taxonomy (NCBI): domain Eukaryota; kingdom Metazoa; phylum Arthropoda; class Insecta; order Hemiptera; family Cercopidae; genus Prosapia; species Prosapia bicincta. Next base: position 98,326,581 of record JBAIZL010000003.1, on the reverse strand, counting down.
GTTATAGTGGGGTAGCAGAACCAAGAGTGAAAATCTATTCTAAGAATTTTGACATATGTAGGGCCATGTAAAACTTCAAAGGAAAAGAAATCTTTTATGTGAAGGGTTTGAATTAATAATTGTTTCCGTTATTGAATTGAATGTTTTTATTGATTCAATATTAAAAAAAAAACTTTTCCGTCAACTCATGAAACCTAAAATAAAATAAAATTCATATCACTTTTCTTTCAAACATGGACAAAATGTAAAATAAAAGTATTATAATCGAATACTTTTGGTCCAGAACATTTGTTGAAAACTTCAAACGTGATGTACGGAGCACAGAAAGAAATATACAGATACATCATAATCCTTGTTTTACTAATAAGTACAATGCTATCGCTCTAATAAAACTGTTTTTTTCTACTAAAAATATTTCAACCGTTTGATATTATAACAAATGTTTTTTTATAATTCTGTTGAGATAAATGAATTTTCTTTTATAATATAGTGGAATTTGAAAGCAAAATATTGTTCCAGATCAGATTCATTTAAATTACAATTAATTCCATAGCTTTTGCAATATAAACAATTTTACTTACTTCTTATTACGAGCTTCCAAGGTTGGCCTCGATGGCTCGATGTCTCCTATACACACACTCTGCCAATGGCCAGAAACAACTTTCTTTCAAGATTCTGTCCAGGGTACATACCCTTCCTAGATGCTTTATCAAGGGACTCCTTGTTGCTGCTGTTACAGGACACTTCAAAAGTATGTGCTCTAATGATTCCTCTTCTTGCTTGCACACTCCACAGATAGAGTCGTTAGTAATATGAAACCTTTTCAAATATGTATTGGTGACAATGTGTCCCATACGAGCTCGTGCCGCAAAAGATGCCACTGAACGTGATAATGACTTGAAGATCTTTGGATCATTAGGTTGTTTTTGTAATGAATAATATTCGCGTCCAGTATTGCATTCTCTCCATTTCTTTCTCCAACAGATGTGAGATTCTTTATCAACTGCCTCTTTGCAATTAGTTAAGGAGTAACAACTTTCAGGAGATGGAAACAAGTTGCAAGACTCCTTGGCAGATCTGTCAGCTTCCTCATTCCCAGGAACACCACAATGACTGGGGATCCATTGAAATACAATATTTTTCTGTTCTAAGTTTTTTAACAATTTAGTTATTTCAGATGTTCGAAAATGGTAGTCTGTAGTGTGCTGTACTTGAAGGGCTTGAAGGGCCGACCTGGAATCGGTGAGAATGCAGATGTTCTGTGCATCCATAGTATTGCTAAAAACCAAAGCAGCATTTAAGGCCATCAATTCAGCATTCATGCTTGAAGAGGAATCGCAGGGCACATAGTAATCCTCGAATATAAACAATTTTCAATCCTCTACTTTAAAATTTTTAAATGATTTAATTTGAATAGACACCATCCCAAGTTTATTCTACAAGCTTTAATTATTTTCTATGAATTTATTTCCGTCAGAGTTTTATTGATAATATTCCATTGAAATATAGTAGAAGGACTAGGCTTACAAAAAGTGCTGGAGTACTTCAAGTCAGTATTCAAAAGTGTGTTTAAAGGCTGGTTTAAAACTGCAAAATATCGTATTGATATTGGTATAGTGTCATGTCCTCTAGTTACAGCTGCACAGAAGTTAGACATTTTCAGTATAAAAAAAAACTTGACCATTTAGCTACAAATAATTAAAAGAGTTACAAATTACTATACATTTTGCTAACATAGCCTGATCAGAAAGGTATAACTTGAGTGACAAACCATTCATAATTATACATTTTTGCCAGTTAATAATTTTAGCATCCTCAAAACAATAAAAACTGTAGCTTTTATTTATTATTTTGTAATTTATTATAAAGTTATTATTTTACAAGTAGTGGAAATAGATGTTTGGCATGAATAAAATGTGTTATTTTCAATAGATTTTTTGAAGTAAGTAGAATACAAAAATTGTATACTCTGCGGTAAGTTTATATATTTTATGAGTAATATAACGAGTCTGGTTTTTAATCAGTGTTCTTGCTTAATATTTCAAAATGAAAACTTTGTAAACAAATGACTTTTACAAATCCACATAAAATTGTCTAGTAAAATGAAAAATAATATCTCTCAATAACAAAATACATTATATAAAAATACATTTTAATATTGTTCTTCTATGAGAATACATTACAAAGATTTCGTATAAATAAAGTTAACTAAAAGTAAAAAAAAAAATAATTGTCATGCACAAAAGATATATAATTCTCAAATATACTTACCAATGGAGAAAAAATCTCTTGCAGGCTATGGGTTTTGGAATAAAATTGATCATATTTCAAAATGAAAATAATATCTCTCAATAACAAAATACATTATATAAAAATACATTTTAATATGAAGTTCTTCTATGAGATTACATTACAAAGATTTCGTATAAATATAGTTAACTAAAAGTAAAAAAAAAATAATTGTCATGAACAAAAGATATATAATTCTCAAATATACTTACCAATGGAGTAAACAATCTCTTGCAGGCTATGGGTTTTGGAATAAAATTGATCATATTTCAAAATGAAAATAATATCTCTCAATAACAAAATACATTATATAAAAATACATTTTAATATGAAGTTCTTCTATGAGATTACATTACAAAGATTTCGTATAAATATAGTTAACTAAAAGTAAAAAAAAAATAATTGTCATGCACAAAAGATATATAATTCTCAAATATACTTACCAATGGAGTAAACAATCTCTTGCAGGCTATGGGTTTTGGAATAAAATTGATCATATTTCAAAATGAAAATAATATCTCTCAATAACAAAATACATTATATAAAAATACATTTTAATATGAAGTTCTTCTATGAGATTACATTACAAAGATTTCGTATAAATATAGTTAACTAAAAGTAAAAAAAAAATAATTGTCATGCACAAAAGATATATAATTCTCAAATATACTTACCAATGGAGTAAACAATCTCTTGCAGGCTATGGGTTTTGGAATAAAATTGATCATATTTCAAAATGAAAATAATATCTCTCAATAACAAAATACATTATATAAAAATACATTTTAATATGAAGTTCTTCTATGAGATTACATTACAAAGATTTCGTATAAATATAGTTAACTAAAAGTAAAAAAAAAATAATTGTCATGCACAAAAGATATATAATTCTCAAATATACTTACCAATGGAGTAAACAATCTCTTGCAGGCTATGGGTTTTGGAATAAAATTGATCATATTTCAAAATGAAAATAATATCTCTCAATAACAAAATACATTATATAAAAATACATTTTAATATGAAGTTCTTCTATGAGATTACATTACAAAGATTTCGTATAAATATAGTTAACTAAAAGTAAAAAAAAAATAATTGTCATGCACAAAAGATATATAATTCTCAAATATACTTACCAATGGAGTAAACAATCTCTTGCAGGCTATGGGTTTTGGAATAAAATTGATCATATTTCAAAATGAAAATAATATCTCTCAATAACAAAATACATTATATAAAAATACATTTTAATATGAAGTTCTTCTATGAGATTACATTACAAAGATTTCGTATAAATATAGTTAACTAAAAGTAAAAAAAAAATAATTGTCATGCACAAAAGATATATAATTCTCAAATATACTTACCAATGGAGTAAACAATCTCTTGCAGGCTATGGGTTTTGGAATAAAATTGATCATATTTCAAAATGAAAATAATATCTCTCAATAACAAAATACATTATATAAAAATACATTTTAATATGAAGTTCTTCTATGAGATTACATTACAAAGATTTCGTATAAATATAGTTAACTAAAAGTAAAAAAAAAATAATTGTCATGCACAAAAGATATATAATTCTCAAATATACTTACCAATGGAGTAAACAATCTCTTGCAGGCTATGGGTTTTGGAATAAAATTGATCATATTTCAAAATGAAAATAATATCTCTCAATAACAAAATACATTATATAAAAATACATTTTAATATGAAGTTCTTCTATGAGATTACATTACAAAGATTTCGTATAAATATAGTTAACTAAAAGTAAAAAAAAAATAATTGTCATGCACAAAAGATATATAATTCTCAAATATACTTACCAATGGAGTAAACAATCTCTTGCAGGCTATGGGTTTTGGAATAAAATTGATCATATTTCAAAATGAAAATAATATCTCTCAATAACAAAATACATTATATAAAAATACATTTTAATATGAAGTTCTTCTATGAGATTACATTACAAAGATTTCGTATAAATATAGTTAACTAAAAGTAAAAAAAAAATAATTGTCATGCACAAAAGATATATAATTCTCAAATATACTTACCAATGGAGTAAACAATCTCTTGCAGGCTATGGGTTTTGGAATAAAATTGATCATATTTCAAAATGAAAATAATATCTCTCAATAACAAAATACATTATATAAAAATACATTTTAATATGAAGTTCTTCTATGAGATTACATTACAAAGATTTCGTATAAATATAGTTAACTAAAAGTAAAAAAAAAATAATTGTCATGCACAAAAGATATATAATTCTCAAATATACTTACCAATGGAGTAAACAATCTCTTGCAGGCTATGGGTTTTGGAATAAAATTGATCATATTTCAAAATGAAAATAATATCTCTCAATAACAAAATACATTATATAAAAATACATTTTAATATGAAGTTCTTCTATGAGATTACATTACAAAGATTTCGTATAAATATAGTTAACTAAAAGTAAAAAAAAAATAATTGTCATGCACAAAAGATATATAATTCTCAAATATACTTACCAATGGAGTAAACAATCTCTTGCAGGCTATGGGTTTTGGAATAAAATTGATCATATTTCAAAATGAAAATAATATCTCTCAATAACAAAATACATTATATAAAAATACATTTTAATATGAAGTTCTTCTATGAGATTACATTACAAAGATTTCGTATAAATATAGTTAACTAAAAGTAAAAAAAAAATAATTGTCATGCACAAAAGATATATAATTCTCAAATATACTTACCAATGGAGTAAAAAATCTCTTGGAGGCTACGGGTTTTGGAATAAAATTGATCATATTTCAAAATGAAAACTTTGTAAACAAATAACTTTTACAAATCCACATAAAATTGTCTAGTAAAATGAAAATAATATCTCTCAATAACAAAATACATTATATAAAAATACATTTTAATATGAAGTTCTTCTATGAGATTACATTACAAAGATTTCGTATAAATATAGTTAACTAAAAGTAAAAAAAAAATAATTGTCATGCACAAAAGATATATAATTCTCAAATATACTTACCAATGGAGTAAAAAATCTCTTGCAGGCTATGGATTTTGGAATAAAATTGATCATATTTCAAAATGAAAACTTTGTAAACAAATGACTTCCACATAAAATTGTCTAGTAAAATGAAAATAATATCTCTCAATAACAAAATACATTATATAAAAATACATTTTAATATGAAGTTCTTCTATGAGATTACATTACAAAGATTTCTTATAAATATAGTTAACTAAAAGTAAAAAAAAAATAATTGTCATGCACAAAAGATATATAATTCTCAAATATACTTACCAATGGAGTAAACAATCTCTTGCAGGCTATGGGTTTTGGAATAAAATTGATCATATTTCAAAATGAAAATAATATCTCTCAATAACAAAATACATTATATAAAAATACATTTTAATATGAAGTTCTTCTATGAGATTACATTACAAAGATTTCGTATAAATATAGTTAACTAAAAGTAAAAAAAAAATAATTGTCATGCACAAAAGATATATAATTCTCAAATATACTTACCAATGGAGTAAACAATCTCTTGCAGGCTATGGGTTTTGGAATAAAATTGATCATATTTCAAAATGAAAATAATATCTCTCAATAACAAAATACATTATATAAAAATACATTTTAATATGAAGTTCTTCTATGAGATTACATTACAAAGATTTCGTATAAATATAGTTAACTAAAAGTAAAAAAAAAATAATTGTCATGCACAAAAGATATATAATTCTCAAATATACTTACCAATGGAGTAAACAATCTCTTGCAGGCTATGGGTTTTGGAATAAAATTGATCATATTTCAAAATGAAAATAATATCTCTCAATAACAAAATACATTATATAAAAATACATTTTAATATGAAGTTCTTCTATGAGATTACATTACAAAGATTTCGTATAAATATAGTTAACTAAAAGTAAAAAAAAAATAATTGTCATGCACAAAAGATATATAATTCTCAAATATACTTACCAATGGAGTAAACAATCTCTTGCAGGCTATGGGTTTTGGAATAAAATTGATCATATTTCAAAATGAAAATAATATCTCTCAATAACAAAATACATTATATAAAAATACATTTTAATATGAAGTTCTTCTATGAGATTACATTACAAAGATTTCGTATAAATATAGTTAACTAAAAGTAAAAAAAAAATAATTGTCATGCACAAAAGATATATAATTCTCAAATATACTTACCAATGGAGTAAACAATCTCTTGCAGGCTATGGGTTTTGGAATAAAATTGATCATATTTCAAAATGAAAATAATATCTCTCAATAACAAAATACATTATATAAAAATACATTTTAATATGAAGTTCTTCTATGAGATTACATTACAAAGATTTCGTATAAATATAGTTAACTAAAAGTAAAAAAAAAATAATTGTCATGCACAAAAGATATATAATTCTCAAATATACTTACCAATGGAGTAAAAAATCTCTTGGAGGCTACGGGTTTTGGAATAAAATTGATCATATTTCAAAATGAAAACTTTGTAAACAAATAACTTTTACAAATCCACATAAAATTGTCTAGTAAAATGAAAATAATATCTCTCAATAACAAAATACATTATATAAAAATACATTTTAATATGAAGTTCTTCTATGAGATTACATTACAAAGATTTCGTATAAATATAGTTAACTAAAAGTAAAAAAAAAATAATTGTCATGCACAAAAGATATATAATTCTCAAATATACTTACCAATGGAGTAAAAAATCTCTTGCAGGCTATGGATTTTGGAATAAAATTGATCATATTTCAAAATGAAAACTTTGTAAACAAATGACTTCCACATAAAATTGTCTAGTAAAATGAAAATAATATCTCTCAATAACAAAATACATTATATAAAAATACATTTTAATATGAAGTTCTTCTATGAGATTACATTACAAAGATTTCTTATAAATATAGTTAACTAAAAGTAAAAAAAATAATTATCATACATAAAAGATATAAAATTCTCAAATATACTTACCAATGGAGGAAAAAATCTCTTGTAGGCTACGGGTTGTGGAATAAAATTGATCTGGTGTAAGATGAATTAAAATTTAATATTGAGAGAGTCCTAGGTACAAAAATAAAACATTTACAAAACCTTTAAATACATTTCTCTAACATAGTTAACATTCTTTGAAATTTAGAACAAAATTAAAGGTAACAATTAGAATGCTTGTTCAGTTCATGTTAAATCTAATAATGTTCCAATAGTGAAATATACATTCACAATTTGTATCTTACACTTGTAGCTAAGGGTCTGTTATTGTTAATTATAATAAATGCTTTTATGATCTATATTTATTACTGTATCAGTTACAATACTTACAAACTGTTTTCTCAAAAGAATGTACAAATTGTTTTTTTATCAACTAAATTTTAAAAACTTTTTTTTTTTTTAAAGGTTTTATTAGCACAACACTCCTTAAATATAACAGTATACATTGGTTCAGGCAGCAGAAGGTTCATCTGCGTTTTATTTAGTTACCATACAATCATCCATAAATACTTTGGTGATTTAAACACATCACTTCAATATAGTAGGAGATAATAGGCTATATGTGGGATTATTGCTGAAACAAAATTAATAGATTTTTATCATTACTAGACAACGAGATTATAAATAAACCCAGAAAATTGGTGTCCTAATATTGTATAAGTTAAACAAAATTCACTAAAGGTTCATCAAAATTAAATATTTATAATTATCATATGTTGTTCAATGTAAATATATTAGTAGCCGTGGTTGTAAATTTGGCAATGCCCAGATCTGGTTCTTACTTTTGTTAAAATATTATAGGTTATGTTAAGTTTTTTCAATTAAGTTTAATTTGTTCAGCATCACTGAGGATGATGACATTGTCATTGAAACACGTATGATAATAAAGTTTTTTATGATTGTGAGTAGCATATTTGTTCTTTTATTTATAAAATTCACTATAATTTTTATATATAAAATGACTAGAATTGTAAATGAAAGTATAAATTTTTACATATTAAAAAAAAAAAAAATTGGATTCGACTAATACATTAAACTAAGATTTAATCGTGCTTTGATATGTTTTTAGAACTATTAAAATTTTTATAATAAGACATTTACAATAGGCATCTCTGCTATGTAATCTTGAATTTGTTGTCTATAAAGTTAACCTGAAGATAATACATCAACTTTAAAAAATTTTAACTCATAAATTTGAACTCATAAAATTTTAATTTTTATGTGTAAAATTTTCAAGTATGTTTCAGTGTATTAAAACAGTGTTATAAAACAAAAGATATCTTGAACTTTAAACAGTTTGTTTTCATATAAAATTAACTAAAATGATACCCAAGGAGGTATTATGTTTTTATCTAAGCACTTCCACAAGCTAAATAGAAACATTTACATATGCAGCTAAAGATTTTAATCATTCATTAATGTTTATCACTTTGCTGTAAACATTGTCTTGGTAACATTTTGTTTTATAGAATTAGGTCATTCTAATTGCTTATGGTATACAAAAAAAAATCCCTAATTCACTTTTTTATTGTTGATAATAGTTTTACAAGAACAGTTATCTTTTGCTAATTACGCTGCAGCTAATTTTCAAACTGTCAAGACATTGTTAAATGTTTAAGAATGTCAAATAATGCTAAGGTCAATGCTTATGTTTCATACCTTGAAGTATTTAGTGTGGCATATATTAAACTTTTTATGTGTCCTCCCAAACTTCTTTTAACTGAGTTCATTGAATTTATTGCAGAACTGCAAAATTGATCAATAAATGATTTAAAATTTTAAACCAACTTACTAGTGAGATGTTTTCTTTATGGAAAGTACTGTAGTTTGTTTGTAAAACACAATTCAGTTCTGTGTGAATTAATATAATAAAGATTATGTGTTATTAATAAATACACAAAAACCTCTTAACCACAAACTTTCTTTAATTTACCCTAATGTACATTTCAGTTACAAAGTAACCATCCTCAGAGGGATAACATACAAAGACTGTATGTAAGACTGTACATACACAGTCTTTGTATGTTATCCCTCTGAGGATGGTTACTTTGTAACTGAAATGTACATTAGGGTAAATTAAAGAAAGTTTGTGGTTAAGAGGTTTTTGTGTATTTATTATTAAATTCAACCACAGTATATTCCTAATAAATAGTAATTATGTGTTATGTGATGCACATCAAGTTTACGCGTTTTTTTATATCTTGTTTAGTCGACGTGCCTCGGGTAACTACGTGTTCTGATAACGCAAGTAAAGAAGATTGTCCCTATCGGCGTAAGTAGGCATGCCAGTGCCGAGGAAAGCAGAAAATGGCTACGCTCAAATATTTTTACTCAATTATTTGACACAAATATATCATCGTAGCAATCACACTACGTAACATTTCGAGTTAGACGTTTACATGAAGGATGATTGGGCGATAAATAAGAGATTAGGCACAAAATCGTTTCGTGTTCTACGTTCATAGTAAGAAGTTTACGCAATGAGGTTGAAAAAGCGACTGCTACGGCACCGTTGTTAATAAGACGCTGTAATTTAGGGCCTTGAGGTAAAAGGATTAAACAGCTGTGGGTAGTTAGTGGTCGGTGACGTTACAGGTCCACGCAATTTTGGATTTGATATTAACCGTTGTCTTTCTTGCAAAATGATCGATTTTAGGATTAGGATCTATGAATCCTAATTTATGATTACATTAGGATTTCTAATAAGCTGAAATTTTACACACGCACACACACACACACACACACACACACACACCACACACACACACACGCGCGCGCGCGCGCGCTTTTTTAATATTTTCAAACCAACGCGTTGAAGTTGAAAGGATTTTTCTTTTTTTAAAGAAATATATCTCATTTATAAAATACATTTGCATAAACTGTGTTTCTTTTATACAGCTTTATTGAATTTGAACAATAGTTATCAATATTGCATTCTTTTGCAGGTATAAAAATTTTTGTATTTAGTAAAATGATGTAAACTAACTCACAATTACCGTTTAAATTACAATGCCACCATATTCAATGACTTGAAGTCTTATGACTAAGAAAACATAATTAGGACTAAAATTACTTTCATATTTTATTTTTATTTATAATTAGGGCTTTTTGTTTTTATAACTCACTGAAGGTGATACGTCGCTTGAGTAGATAACCTATTTATGGCGAGTTAGTGTACATCTTTATTAACACTATCTGCACCTCACAAACTAAGCTCATGGATTTATTTTAAAATATCAGATTTGTTATTTCACTGGTGTATTTGAACAGTATATGAATGTATATATATATATATATATATATATATATATATATATATATATATATATATTCTTGATATTTAACATTATCCATTGTTTTTCCGTTGCATTGACTTTATGAAGTTAATATATTACTATGTGAGTAATTTTATCCACCATTAAGTGCAATAATTTTACCTTGAGTGATGAGGCACCTTTCGGTCGTTGACCATTGTCGAATCACTGTTTTTCTCTGCTGTGGATGCTCGGTCCGTGAAGCCGGTGTTTGTTGACGTTACGCGCACTTTTTCTTGATCTGTGTGTATGATATTTCTATATAGTATGTCTTCTGTATATGTTGTTTGTAGATTCATTAAGTTGTTGTGTATGTTTTTTTTTTTTAATATATATATATATATATATATATATATATATATATATATATATATATATATATATATATATATATATATATATATGAAGTTAATATATTACTATTGTAAGTAATTTTATCCACCATTAAGTACAATGATTTTACCTCATTGCACTTGATGGTGGATAAAATTACTTACAATAGTAATATATTAACTTCATAAGTGCAACGGAAAAACAATGGATAACATAATAAATATATATATATAAATATCGCAATATGTATTCTTGTGTATTAATAAAGAACATAAGTCAAAACACAAATACAAGAATTATAATTGAATTTACAATTCAAAGCTTTTCGTTGGGTAACAGTACCAACATCATCAGAAATATTAAACAATTGAATTTTAATATTATATATTAAATATGGTGATATGTTTTCTTGTAATATAGTTAATAAATTAAAAATATTTCAAAAACAAGAATACTTTTAATGAATATATGTATTCTTATAAATATTCATTAAATATTTAAAGAATAAATATATTAAATATTCTTAAATATCATTAAATATTCTTTAAAGAATAAATATATTCATTAAAAGTATTCTTGTTTTTTAAATATTTTTAATTTATTTATTATATATATATATATATATATATATATATATATATATATATATATATATATATATATATATATATATACTATATCTGGTTTTAAATACAATTGAAGGTTTTGTGGTTTATCTTACTCTCAAGAACATAGGTTTCTAATATTTATTTACATTTGCTTCAGAATTTTCGACTTATTTTGAATCTAGTTTTAAAGCTACATAATAAACAATACAGAGTACAACAGCGTAAATTATAATCAAGAAATAAGCTACAGGGAATACAAGTGGTTGAAAAAAAAATAGTCTATAACACCCAATTCAGATCAATTTGTTAGTGGGATCAGAATTATGCTGCGTTAAAGAAGTGAACATAGAGCTTTGAAACAGTTATACTCTGTGTAGGTATTAGTTTTTCTTGCTTATATTTTGAATGTTATATTAAAAATGTTTTATTTGTTAGGATAGTAGGCCCTAATAGGTTTTTATTTCAATAGATCTTAAATATTGTTTGAAAATTTTGGGACTGCTTTGAAAGTATGGTTGTTCTACAAGAGAAAAATCGCCAAAATAAACGATGACTAGGATAAGCCGTGAAACGGTGTTTAGTGATTTCCTTTTGTGCGGCTCTTTGTCCTTAACATCAACACAACAATGCTGGTAATTCAGGTCGTTAAAATGCTTTCGACGTACTGTAAAGAGAGACGCGGCCTTTCCATTAAAATTCGGTCATTCTATAGAGCCCATTGAATACGGTTAACAGGTGTATTGCCAATGCCTTCATAATACGAGTAAATATTAGTCTAAGAGCCGTAGGCTATTGTCGTTGCCAAATCTATAAGTGTATGTGGAAATAATTTAAAATAGAAACTAGGTCTAAGATCTTTCTATGGTAATGTGCAAATCTTGGAAAAATTCCAAATACAAGGTGGCTGATACTTTTTTATATATCTTTTCCGTTATTAAGATTTTAGAGGAAAGGGGGATTGGTTTTGTTTTTTTAGAGGGAGAGTTACTTTTATAATTATGTTCGGCCATTGGACGAACACCTGATTCAAAATCATTGCTTGAGCTAAAATGAAATACACTAAATAAAAACGAACATTTTCTCTCAAAACATGTGGTTTCATTATGTATAACACTCGGGATCTGCGTATAAGAATACATGTGGTCTTGATATCTGTATAAAACGCGTATGTGAACTGCATATATAAGTATACATGTGGTCTAGATATCTGTAAAAACTGTATTCCACGCCCCTACGTTTGTTATTAAATGCTGGTGATCCGGCCCTGATATCCACTAGTATAAACTGAATAAATTTATATTTAAATATTTAAATTATTTTAATTTTGTAAAATTTTTATTTCTTTAGCTTTAGATGATTAAAATTAGTGTTAACTATTTATTTTATTTTGATTAGTTTTCGTTTATGGAAATTTCATTTTAAATAACGCTTGAGGTAGGCGATGATAACCTTGATTGATTTTTCGTCTGGAAAAAAATTTGAATAAAGAAAGCATTGCTTAAGTAGAATCACAGGAGGAAGGTTAGGTATTCCTTCTGTTAGCCCACAGTCTCCTAATATGTATATATCTTGTACAAACTTTCAATCATTTTTAAAAGCCATTTATTAAGACAATAATAGTTCAATACATAGATCATTCTTGACAAAAAAATTAAAATAGGTGCAGCAAAACATCACAGTTCATAAATATCTAATAATTACTATAATAGTAGGCCTATATTGTTCTGCACAACACGATATGTTCATATTAATCTCCTTAGAGTAAATAGCACTCACTTTAACACAATTAAAATAGGTGCAGCAAAACAGCACAGTTCATAAATATCTAATAATTACTATAATAGTAGGCCTATATTCCCATAGCTCGAAATGTGTATGAACTCCTCCCATAGCTAGAACTTCTCAAAGATGTTATAATTTTTTTTTTGCCCCTATCTGGTTGTCGAAACTTCTATTGTTAAACCTTAAATTGTTGCCGTGGTTACCACACGATATCATAAATAATGATCTAGTATTAAAAATGAATGAAAAGAATAAAATAAACAAAGAAACTGGATTAACACCTTCTACATCGAACCTTACTTCAGAAACGGACAATACGAAAGGAAAGCGGAAAGAAACTACATCACATTGCAAGCGACGAAAAAAGAAATCGTATAAATAGTAACAAACAAAAATAACACCATGCATAAAAACAAAAATGGAAAATTGCCGGGACATTCGCTTTCTACTTTGTCACTTAATATTGTTATTCTGACATATACATATTTGCAATAGTAATTATAAAATTAAAAACCTAAAATAAAATTTTCATTTAAGGATCAGAATATTTGATGCTCTTTGATTCTGAAAGAGTTATTTGGTTAAAATTAATTATGTCTTAAAAACTAAAACTTTCGAAGTAATTATCTGGAATAAAATGTACGCACCTGTCGGCTAGTGTCCATTCTCTTGATTTTGGAAATATTTTTACTTTTGTAGCACTTTCAGATCGACACTCGGAAGTTTTTTTTTTTTTAATGTGATAGAAATAGTTGAGTTTGTAAAATATTATGTAACTGAACGTAAAATTTATTCATTTTCATCAACTTCAAATGATATTTTTACGTTGAGTTTAAATTAAAATCATTGAAGGTGTTATAATTAAAGTAAATTTATAAAAACGTACGGAGACAAAACATTATAAAAAGTGTGTTCTAAAAATGTATGTGTTCTTCATCAGCTTTGTTTATTCAATATGTTTTATGCTTTCTAATATTTGTAAACTTTGTACTGTTCTATTGTATTGAGGTATTGGCCTTTTTTTGTTGACGTGGAAAATTTCTAGGTTATGGTTGATGTCTGCGTAAGTGTGGCATGTTTTTGTTATATAATTAGGGAAACATTAGCCAGTGACATATTTAACAGCAAAACGTGACTCATTGTCATATATAACAGAGTGTATGTGTTATTTAAATTTCCGCTTAAACAAGCTGCGACCTGTTTGCCTAATATACGAGCTCATTCGTTTATCATTTCCTCTAGGGTTATTTGAGATCGATGTTTAGCTAGCTAACGTTTCTATTATATTATTATAAATGTTTTTAACTTTAAAATATTGAATTATTTTATGTAAGTTTAATAACTGCATTGCTGGTTGAAAAATTGTTGTATTAAAAAAAAAAAAGATTAATTTGGTTATTTCAAACAATTTAGAATTTTTGTGACATCACCAATCTTGACTATTATGTTATGGGGTAAACAAATTAATTCGAACAAAATTTCTCCTCGTACGAGTTAGTCTTTTAAATAAATCTTATATAAAGTAAGGAATATATACAACTTTATGTTTGTCTCGCTCTTTACTTTTGCATTACGTTCAATAGAATCTTGTAAATTCTCTTATTTGTGAATTAAGAATAAGGGCAAAAAAGGTTAAACAAATCACAAATAAATAAAAATTAGTCAATTCCTACTGAGGTCTACAAAGAAAAAAATTGTTTAGTTACTTTTTAGGCCTATTTTATAATTAGAATTAATAGGCATATAGCCAAAATGTGTATTCATATGACAGAATCATATTATCAAGTGGCAAGAAAGTAGGAAATAGAATTTCCTTGGAATTTTCCATGTAATATATGGTCTTGGAGTATTATTTTTGTTTGTCACTATTTATTCGCTTCCTTTTTTTCGTTTCTAATTTATGAAGCTGATGTCGGTCTATAATTTCTCACTCTATTCATCTCTGTAATGCCTCATTATTGAAAGGAATCTTTCTCTTATAATTTCTTATTAAAGTAACAGATTTTTAGTTATGTGAGGTTGGCTCAGTGCCAAAGAGCTGGATTTAAAACATGTAGTTACTGAATTTGAATCCGAGCGGGACATCGTGTTTTTTACATTTTAATGAATAAATGTTTGAAAAAACTTTATTAAGGTCAATTGTCATCCACTATAGGTTAATAAAATGTATTTGGACTTGATTGGATGAATAAAAGCAAATTTTATAAACTATTGAAATATATATATATATAGACTATATATATATTATAACGAAATTCATTAAATTAAGAAAACTGTTGGTTAAATATTTGAACTTGTGACATCGTAGTACACGGTCGCTATCTAGCAAGGGGTAGTCTATTGTTATATCTTTCGGCCAAAAACGGTTACTGCACGCATCTGGTGAGCCATAAATATTAATAAACGTCGGAAAGTTTAATTGTAAGTAAACCAGGACGTGCCTCGTTCATGGGAGAGAAGCTTTACCTAGACATCCTCGGACCAGGGAGATTTATGACTAGGAATCCCTGAGAATACAGAAAAACACATGTACCTGTGGGAAAGTTAGACAAATTCCCACGAAGCCCAAAAGAAAGTGAGGGAAGCGTCAAAATTTCATAGGCTAGCTACAGTTTGAGCGCCATAAGGGAGCCAATCAAATTTGAAGAGGGGATGAAACACAAACGGATACGATCCAAGAGGATGTTCAGGAAAGAGTCAATTTTCAAGAAAGGGCCAAGTGGTAGGACTCGAGGAGTCATAATGCAGGACTCGAGGGAGAAGTAATGTTCAGTTTTAGTAAAAAATATCAAATTCAAACAAAGCAACGTGGCAATTTAAAGTAAGGGAGATTAATAGAGGGAGATTAAAGGGTAATAAGTGAGATTAAAGTAAGGGAGATTACTAATTAATGAGTTATATTAAGTGAGGGAGATAAGAAAATAGTACGAGAAATTGAATAAGGGAGATAACTAAATAGTAAGTAGAATTAATAAGGGAGTGATTAATAAAGTCAGTTACGGCATAGAAGCATTTCGAGAGATTAAGAAAAGTGAAATTGATAGAAAATATTAATAAGTGAATTTGTATCAAGTGAAGTGAAACAAGGAACCACGCAAGTACTAATTAATAATTTATTTTCATTATAAAGCCAACTCTTTAAAACCAAAACATTTAAGAACATTTAAACTTTTATAAATTCCTTAAAAAGTCATAATTAATTGATATATAAAAAAAATTATCAAACCACAAGTGCAGTAACTTATACACGCCCTTAGATAGCTAAAAGAAAGTAAATTTAGAATTGTTAAAAAATCAATAGTCAAATAAGAGTCTTGATGCCTGTCGGCAAATATTAGAGTTAGTAAAACAAATTATATGAACTACCTGTAAATGCAATATTGATCTCAGGATAAAATAAATCTGTTATTATAAAAGCAAGTAGCTGGGTTATTAATTTAATTTCCTAAGAGTCAAAATTATCCTGTAGACAATCATAAGTGAAGGTATGTTATAATATATATATATATATATATATATATATATATATATATATATATATATATAAGGACATTATGAGCTAATAGAAGAAGGAATTAAAAAATCGAATATGTAACCCATGTTTTAAGTGTATTGTGGAATCAATGTAACTATTTTGGTTTTCTACAAAGTTTTAAAAATTAACCCGGATGTTAAGTTTTCCCTTAGATAAGGCATACTGTACTTGGGACTTTGAAGTTCGGAAACAGTTGTTTGCGCAGAAAGAGGAACCGAAACGAGTCTAAAGGAGTTTCAAATGTAACAGTCGGGGTCGTATCTTACACGAATTCCTAGTAAAAGTGCAGAAGTAAGTGTTGTAAGAAAGTGTATTGCTTTTTTAATGAGCCTAACTAGAAGTGCAACCATACTTTAAAAAATGTTGGTCTTCTAGAGTGTGGATACTATCAACAGCTGATAGTGGTGGCTGATCATTTTGTAAGTGCATAATAAATCCAACACTAGAAAAGCTGAAAGTGTTTTTGTTCCCGTTGTACTTTAGTTGAGATCATTAGTTGGGTATTGGAGTTTAGGTATTTTGTGGAAGTAGGGTATTTTTAAAGAATCTTCTGGAATACATCATGGAATCAATATTATGCTTTTTCGTGCAAAGAAACGCAACGTAGTTGATCTAATTATTCTCTGGACATTTATTTAAGACTATCTTGTCGCTTACCCA
>JBAIZL010000003.1:98279004-98304004 GCA_036971475.1 Prosapia bicincta | reverse complement strand
CAAAGGATATAGAGACATTTAAAGATGTTATCAAGAAAATAGCAAATTTTTTACTAAACAAGTTAAAGCTCTTCAGGAGAAATAAATGGTTTTATTACTTAAATCCTAATGTACATTTCAATTGTTAAGCAATCATATTCATAGGAATCTGTTATATTTCTTACTTAGAAATCGAAAATTACGGTACTATATACTCTATATAAGTAATTAAAAAGTTTATTTGTGATAAATGGTTCTGTTTAAATAATGGGAATGTTTTGTTTAAATATTATAATTTACTAAATGGTATATTGTACCATTTATTAGGCGTTAGATATAACGGTAACTCTCTTTATCTTTAAAAACATACTAATGGTTGTTAATGATTACTTAACGATCGACTTTTAGTTATCATTTTTTTGTAAATTACTTAAAATAAATCATTTTCCTTTTTATTCAAGATGTGTTGACGTCTGTTGCATTGTTATACAAATAATAGAAACTATTTCCCTTGACCTTCAAGATGTGATGCCGTCTGTTGCATTGTTATACAAATAATAGATACTATTTTCCTTAGCCTTCAAGATGTGATGACGTCTGTTGCATTGTTATACAAATAATAGATACTATTTTCCTTAGCCTTCAAGATGTGATGACGTCTGTTGCATTGTTATACAAATAATAGAAACTATTTCCCTTGGTCTTCAAGATGTGATGTCGTCTGTTGCATTGTTATACAAATAATAGAAACTATTTCCCTTGGGCTTCAAGATGTGATGACGTCTGTTGCATTGTTATACAAATAATAGAAACTATTTCCCTTGGTCTTCAAGATGTGATGACGTCTGTTGCATTGTTATACAAATAATAGAAACAATTTCCCTTGACCTTCAAGATGTGATGACGTCTGTTGCATTGTTATACAAATAATAGAAACTATTTCCCTTGACCTTCAAGATGTGATGACGTCTGTTGCATTGTTATACAAATAATAGAAACTATTTCCCTTGACCTTCAAGATGTGATTACGGCTGTTGCATTGTTATACAAATAATAGAAACTATTTCCCTTGGGCTTCAAGATGTGATGACGTCTGTTGCATTGTTATACAAATAATAGAAACTATTTCCCTTGGGCTTCAAGATGTGATGACGTCTGTTGCATTGTTATACAAATAATAGAAACTATTTCCCTTGGTCTTCAAGATGTGATTACGGCTGTTGCATTGTTATACAAATAATAGAAACTATTTCCCTTGGGCTTCAAGATGTGATGACGTCTGTTGCATTGTTATACAAATAATAGAAACTATTTCCCTTGGGCTTCAAGATGTGATTACGGCTGTTGCATTGTTATACAAATAATAGAAACTATTTCCCTTGGGCTTCAAGATGTGATGACGTCTGTTGCATTGTTATACAAATAATAGAAACTATTTCCCTTGACCTTCAAGATGTGATTACGGCTGTTGCATTGTTATACAAATAATAGAAACTATTTCCCTTGACCTTCAAGATTTGATTACGGCTGTTGCATTGTTATACAAATAATAGAAACTATTTCCCTTGGGCTTCAAGATGTGATGACGTCTGTTGCATTGTTATACAAATAATAGAAACTATTTCCCTTGACCTTCAAGATGTGATTACGGCTGTTGCATTGTTATACAAATAATAGAAACTATTTCCCTTGGGCTTCAAGATGTGATGACGTCTGTTGCATTGTTATACAAATAATAGAAACTATTTCCCTTGGGCTTCAAGATGTGATGACGTCTGTTGCATTGTTATACAAATAATAGAAACTATTTCCCTTGACCTTCAAGATGTGATTACGGCTGTTGCATTGTTATACAAATAATAGAAACTATTTCCCTTGGGCTTCAAGATGTGATGACGTCTGTTGCATTGTTATACAAATAATAGAAACTATTTCCCTTGGGCTTCAAGATGTGATTACGGCTGTTGCATTGTTATACAAATAATAGAAACTATTTCCCTTGGGCTTCAAGATGTGATGACGTCTGTTGCATTGTTATACAAATAATAGATACTATTTCCCTTGGTCTTCAAGATGTGATGACGTCTGTTGCATTGTTATACAAATAATAGAAACTATTTCCCTTGACCTTCAAGATGTGATGACGTCTGTTGCATTGTTATACAAATAATAGAAACTATTTCCCTTGGTCTTCAAGATGTGATGACGTCTGTTGCATTGTTATACAAATAATAGAAACTATTTCCCTTGACCTTCAAGATGTGATGACGTCTGTTGCATTGTTATACAAATACAGTAATAGAAACTATTTCCCGTGACCTTCAAGATGTGATGACGTCTGTTGCATTGTTATACAAATACAGTAATAGAAACTATTTCCCTTGACCATCAAGATGTGGTGACGTCTGTTGCATTGTTATACAAATACAGTAATAGAAAATATTTCCCTTGATGTGATGACGTCTGTTGCATTGTTATACAAATACAGTAATAGAAACTATTTCCCTTGACCTTCAAGATGTGATGACGTCTGTTGCATTGTTATACAAATACAGTAATAGAAGCTATTTCCCTTGACCATCAAGATATGATGACGTCTGTTGCATTGTTATACAAATACAGTAATAGAAACTATTTCCCTTGACCTTCAAGATGCGATGACGTCTGTTGCATTGTTATACAAATACAGTAATAGAAACTATTTCCCTTGACCTTCAAGATGTGATGACGTCTGTTGCATTGTTATACAAATACAGTAATAGAAACTATTTCCCTTGACCTTCAAGATGTGATGACGTCTGTTGCATTGTTATACAAATACAGTAATAGAAACTATTTCCCTTGACCTTCAAGATGCGATGACGTCTGTTGCATTGTTATACAAATACAGTAATAGAAACTATTTCCCTTGACCTTCAAGATGTGATGACGTCTGTTGCATTGTTATACAAATACAGTAATAGAAACTATTTCCCTTGACCTTCAAGATGCGATGACGTCTGTTGCATTGTTATACAAATACAGTAATAGAAACTATTTCCCTTGACCTTCAAGATGTGATGACGTCTGTTGCATTGTTATACAAATACAGTATTAGAAACTATATCCCTTGGCCTTCAAGATGTGATGACGTCTGTTGCATTGTTATACAAATAATAGAAACTATTTCCCTTGGTCTTCAAGATGTGTTGACGTCTGTTGCATTGCTATACAAATAAATGAAATTAATTTCTAAAACCTGATGAGGACAAATAAGACTCATGAAAATCCCGTGATACTTTTCTAAGTTTGCACAAGAAAATGTCCAAAGGGGAAACGGGGAATATGCCTAGTATTTTGCCAAGTAGAAGGATCAGTACTGTAACGATAAGGGGCTAGATAGAAGCAAAAAGGATTAGCTTTCAAGAACATGCGGTGAAGTTGCTGAGTTGGACGATTACACAGAATACGAGGGTAAAACAGCTGAAGCGCAAATTGTAAGCAAGTTTGTTATCTCTTGATTATGTAAGTTGTGCTGATCCATCAGACAAGTTTCAAATCCAGAGTCGCTTACCTGATATAGACGAATTTACGCTGACCTATCAAAAAAATTAGAGTTGGTTATAGAAGAGTGTTCATTGTGTAAGGCAGGGGTTCTCAACCTTTTAGGCTCTGAGCCCCCCTTCACACCTTGGTGTGAGGTCACGCCTCCCTTCACGGATTAAGTTAAGTTAAACTTATATATGATAAATTTACTTACAATATGTTTAAGTAATAACCAGAAAAATGTTCGCTACTTTTGTAGTGCTAGTGTGAGGGCAGGCACTGTTTCTCGTTAACTATTTTTTGTATGTTTGGATGAAATTTTGACAAAGAACACCGCAGGTCACTTTCCACATCTAGTCTGGCTCGATATTTAGATTTTATATTAGCCAGGGCTGAAAATCCTGTCTCGCATAGATAGGTTGATGAAAATTGTACAAGCAACTTGACTGCCTCCATTGCTACTTCTGGGTAAACAGGAAGATATAGTAGCCAGAAATCTTCGAGATCCATGTTTGGGAAATCCAATTTAACTTTGGAATCACATTGCAAGTCAATTGTTTGTTCTTGAATGTGATCAGGAGGTATATCAATGTTGATTTGAAAGGGGTCTCTTGTTAACTTCAATTCCCAGTTTTCCGAGCTTATATCTGGGAAATAGACTCCGATTTTGTTCTTCAGAGACAACAAATGCTCAGATATTAGGTCCTTTATTTCATTTACTAGGTCTTTTGGAAGACTTTGGGTATCATCGACGAGATTTTGGAAAGGAAGAAAAGTTCGTTGAGTAAAGAAATAGAGCTTTATAGCTCTATTAAGCTATAAAGAAATTTCAATGATTGTGTGTTTGTGTCCAACATCAAATTCAATTTTTTAAAAAATTTGTTGACGCCTCCCCTGGAATTCTTCTACGCCCCCCCAGGGGGGCGCGCCCCCCAGGTTGAGAACCGCTGGTGTAAGGGGTTTAAGGCGTACAAGTAGAAGTTTTACCCATTTGTCATTATTCCATACGTTACGAACCTACTAATGCAATAGTTAGAAGAACTTGACAAACATTCTTACATAACTCTTTATTTTAGAATCATATAACGAGCGACTTTGTCATTAAATTAGGCATGGAAATGATTCAGTTCAAACTATTGGACTTTGTCTTCGTAACTCTAGGTAAATCCATTATCTTCAAACTTTGTTATATAACGACTCATCGGACTTATAATTAAAGTAAAAAGAAACTTTCGGAGGCAAAACGTTTTCGCATGGAATAGACGTACTTAATCAGTGATTCAATCTCTTGGTTCGCTCGCTTCAGTCATTTATGCATACATTTTCTTTGTGCAAGTCGTTATATTACTAGGTATACATATGTTTAAAAATATTTAGAAGAATATCAAATAAATGATGCCGGAAATAAAAAAAAATGTTGGAAAAGGCACATCAACAATCTTAAGTGCAATCGGAAACAAATCTTAAGAAGTTAAATGCGGGGTTTATGTCTACTCAACTTTGTTAGCGTATAGACACCTCAACATATCTATCTCAGGTAATCGACTCTGTACACGCGATGTCATTATTTTCCTCCCTTACCAGTACTATGGGGTAAGGCCTTTCCTTAGTAAACACCTATTACCCTCTACTCTTCCTTGTTCCTCTTCTGTCAACGAAGTGTAATGAGTACAAAGGAAGAAGATCCGTCATTGACACGACATTATCTCACATTCCTCAAACACGATTAAAACATTAGTATTGACAAAGCGTAAAGAAGTGAAAATAAAGTGTTTTTATTACTCAGTGTTGAAAAGAGTTTCTCTGATAACCATTTCGTTGAATATTTAAGGTACCAATGGCAAAACTGACAACTGTTTGACATACATAAAAGCATATTATCAATTGATTTTAAAATCTTCATTTTAAATCTTTCATCCTGACATCCTGGCGTGGTTGTCAAAACATTGTCAACTGTGAAGTTGGCAACAATTCAAGGTCACGACTCGGTCTACTTATTGGCTGTATGGTGGCAATATCAAGGTCGCTGTGTAGTTATGCAATGCAGTGGATCTCGTAATGCGTCCAGTTGCGTGTTTTATGGTTTCACCTTTAATCGGGTTAACATACGTGGATAACGTCAGTTAACATCATCGAAGCTACTAAACAAAACTATTTTTTACAAACTTTTGGTACATTTTTTATAAGGGCTTAGTTCTTGCTGTGGGGGCACAATTGTTAGCTATCTTATAAGAGAATGTTCACATATTTATAAAAAAATGTAAATAATTTAACAAGACAGTTTCGTGTTATATAAATTTAATATTTTCCCCAATACTCAAAAGAAATATTAATGTCTTTGTCTTTGTAACAATTTGCATAAGTTCTTTTCTTGAAAGAGGAGACAAAGTTTCCTGTTAGCGTTTAAAATAAAAATAAACCTGTTTTTAAACTTTGGTCTTGTGCTGTACATCAGCGTCTATTATTCATTATAACACTAGACTTTAGTCGTATTATCCCTATTATACAAAAAAAAACACACAACTGCATACAAATTAAAAGACTACAGTTACTTAATCAAGCGATCAAAGGCTCTTTCTTGACAATATTTGTATTCCAATTCAATGTTTAGATTTTATACTTTACATTTCTATATAAATGAATTAATTTTAATCTGTAGGGAAATTCCGTGTCAGTGAAACTACTCTGACAATATAGACGTAAAAGTCTATAATTTTAAAGCTTTAATTAAATTAATTTGCGGAATAAATTGTTTAACATACAAAAGCAAAATAATAAATTTGATTTAATTTTGTTTCATTGGATTTTTCAAAATGATAAAAAATTTAAAAACGTACAATTACTGTAAACATATAATATTAAGAAACTAAAAAGAAATTGCTGTTATTCCTTCTTTAGAACGTTTTATAGAAAGTTGTGTACACTGGATGGGACGTTTTTCAAATCGGAAGTGTGTATTTTAGTATCTCATTGTTTTGTTGATTCAGTGATTGAATAAAAAAAACTGTACAAGTAGGAGGAAGCGTTATTTCGGTTTTGTTACCAGTCGGTCTGTAACATCCGGGCATGTTTGGTCTCAGACGCGCTTCAGTGAATCTGGGTTCACTTTCCCTATTGTTGCAACGATTCGACGAGGTTAGAATAACGAGGTAAGCAAGTTACCTCCGGGCCTCCCAAAAGTAATATAAAGTCGGTAGTGTTCAGAAGGGAGCTGTAGGGTGGTGCTTACATGTGGTGTTAGTCGCAGGTCTTCATTTAGGCAGCATAACCTGATACTGTTTAACTTTCTTTAGGCCTCTAGTTCAGTATGTTCGGTTCGACGAGGTTAGATCTAATAACGAGGTAAACAAGTTACCTCCGGGCCTCCCAAAAGTAATATAAAGTCGGTAGTGTTCAGAAGGGAGCTGTAGGGTGGTGCTTACATGTGGTGTTAGTCGCAGGTCTTCATTTAGGCAGCATAACCTGATACTGTTTAACTTTCTTTAGGCCTCTAGTTCAGTATGTTCGGTTCGACGAGGTTAGATCTAATAACGAGGTAAACAAGTTACCTCCGGGCCTCCCAAAAGTAATATAAAGTCGGTAGTGTTCAGAAGGGAGCTGTAGGGTGGTGCTTACATGTGGTGTTAGTCGCAGGTCTTCATTTAGGCAGCATAACCTGATACTGTTTAACTTTCTTTAGGCCTCTAGTTCAGTATGTTCGGTTCGACGAGGTTAGATCTAATAACGAGGTAAACAAGTTACCTCCGGGCCTCCCAAAAGTAATATAAAGTCGGTAGTGTTCAGAAGGGAGCTGTAGGGTGGTGCTTACATGTGGTGTTAGTCGCAGGTCTTCATTTAGGCAGCATAACCTGATACTGTTTAACTTTCTTTAGGCCTCTAGTTCAGTATGTTCGGTTCGACGAGGTTAGAATAACGAGGTAAACAAGTTACCTCCGGGCCTCCCAAAAGTAATATATAGTCGGTAGTGTTCAGAAGGGAGCTGTAGGGTGGTGTTTACATGTGGTGTTAGTCGCAGGTCTTCATTTAGGCAGCATAACCTGATACTGTTTAACTTTCTGTAGGCCTCTAGTTCAGTATGTTCGGTTCGACGTGGTTAGATCTAATAACGAGGTAAACAAGTTACCTCCGGGCCTCCCAAAAGTAATATAAAGTCGGTAGTGTTCAGAAGGGAGCTGTAGGGTGGTGCTTACATGTGGTGTTAGTCGCAGGTCTTCATTTAGGCAGCATAACCTGATACTGTTTAACTTTCTTTAGGCCTCTAGTTCAGTATGTTCGGTTCGACGAGGTTAGAATAACGAGGTAAACAAGTTACCTCCGGGCCTCCCAAAAGTAATATAAAGTCGGTAGTGTTCAGAAGGGAGCTGTAGGGTGGTGCTTACATGTGGTGTTAGTCGCAGGTCTTCATTTAGGCAGCATAACCTGATACTGTTTAACTTTCTGTAGGCCTCTAGTTCAGTATGTTCGGTTCGACGTGGTTAGATCTAATAACGAGGTAAACAAGTTACCTCCGGGCCTCCCAAAAGTAATATAAAGTCGGTAGTGTTCAGAAGGGAGCTGTAGGGTGGTGCTTACATGTGGTGTTAGTCGCAGGTCTTCATATAGGCAGCATAACCTGATACTGTTTAACTTTCTTTAGGCCTCTAGTTCAGTATGTTCGGTTCGACGAGGTTAGATCTAATAACGAGGTAAACAAGTTACCTCCGGGCCTCCCAAAAGTAATATAAAGTCGGTAGTGTTCAGAAGGGAGCTGTAGGGTGGTGCTTACATGTGGTGTTAGTCGCAGGTCTTCATTTAGGCAGCATAACCTGATACTGTTTAACTTTCTTTAGGCCTCTAGTTCAGTATGTTCGGTTCGACGAGGTTAGATCTAATAACGAGGTAAACAAGTTACCTCCGGGCCTCCCAAAAGTAATATAAAGTCGGTAGTGTTCAGAAGGGAGCTGTAGGGTGGTGCTTACATGTGGTGTTAGTCGCAGGTCTTCATTTAGGCAGCATAACCTGATACTGTTTAACTTTCTTTAGGCCTCTAGTTCAGTATGTTCGGTTCGACGAGGTTAGATCTAATAACGAGGTAAACAAGTTACCACCGGGCCTCCCAAAAGTAATATAAAGTCGGTAGTGTTCAGAAGGGAGCTGTAGGGTGGTGCTTACATGTGGTGTTAGTCGCAGGTCTTCATTTAGGCAGCATAACCTGATACTGTTTAACTTTCTTTAGGCCTCTAGTTCAGTATGTTCGGTTCGACGAGGTTAGATCTAATAACGAGGTAAACAAGTTACCTCCGGGCCTCCCAAAAGTAATATAAAGTCGGTAGTGTTCAGAAGGGAGCTGTAGGGTGGTGCTTACATGTGGTGTTAGTCGCAGGTCTTCATTTAGGCAGCATAACCTGATACTGTTTAACTTTCTTTAGGCCTCTAGTTCAGTATGTTCGGTTCGACGAGGTTAGATCTAATAACGAGGTAAACAAGTTACCACCGGGCCTCCCAAAAGTAATATAAAGTCGGTAGTGTTCAGAAGGGAGCTGTAGGGTGGTGCTTACATGTGGTGTTAGTCGCAGGTCTTCATTTAGGCAGCATAACCTGATACTGTTTAACTTTCTTTAGGCCTCTAGTTCAGTATGTTCGGTTCGACGTGGTTAGATCTAATAACGATGTAAACAAGTTACCACCGGGCCTCCCAAAAGTAATATAAAGTCGGTAGTGTTCAGAAGGGAGCTGTAGGGTGGTGCTTACATGTGGTGTTAGTCGCAGGTCTTCATTTAGGCAGCATAACCTGATACTGTTTAACTTTCTTTAGGCCTCTAGTTCAGTATGTTCGGTTCGACGAGGTTAGATCTAATAACGATGTAAACAAGTTACCTCCGGGCCTCCCAAAAGTAATATAAAGTCGGTAGTGTTCAGAAGGGAGCTGTAGGGTGGTGCTTACATGTGGTGTTAGTCGCAGGTCTTCATTTAGGCAGCATAACCTGATACTGTTTAACTTTCTTTAGGCCTCTAGTTCAGTATGTTCGGTTCGACGTGGTTAGATCTAATAACGAGGTAAACAAGTTACCACCGGGCCTCCCAAAAGTAATATAAAGTCGGTAGTGTTCAGAAGGGAGCTGTAGGGTGGTGCTTACATGTGGTGTTAGTCGCAGGTCTTCATTTAGGCAGCATAACCTGATACTGTTTAACTTTCTTTAGGCCTCTAGTTCAGTATGTTCGGTTCGACGTGGTTAGATCTAATAACGAGGTAAACAAGTTACCACCGGGCCTCCCAAAAGTAATATAAAGTCGGTAGTGTTCAGAAGGGAGCTGTAGGGTGGTGCTTACATGTGGTGTTAGTCGCAGGTCTTCATATAGGCAGCATAACCTGATACTGTTTAACTTTCTTTAGGCCTCTAGTTCAGTATGTTCGGTTCGACGAGGTTAGAATAACGAGGTAAACAAGTTACCACCGGGCCTCCCAAAAGTAATATAAAGTCGGTAGTGTTCAGAAGGGAGCTGTAGGGTGGTGCTTACATGTGGTGTTAGTCGCAGGTCATCATTTAGGCAGCATAACCTGATACTGTTTAACTTTCTTTAGGCCTCTAGTTCAGTATGTTCGGTTCGACGAGGTTAGAATAACGAGGTAAACAAGTTACCACCGGGCCTCCCAAAAGTAATATAAAGTCGGTAGTGTTCAGAAGGGAGCTGTAGGGTGGTGCTTACATGTGGTGTTAGTCGCAGGTCATCATTTAGGCAGCATAACCTGATACTGTTTAACTTTCTTTAGGCCTCTAGTTCAGTATGTTCGGTTCGACGAGGTTAGAATAACGAGGTAAACAAGTTACCACCGGGCCTCCCAAAAGTAATATAAAGTCGGTAGTGTTCAGAAGGGAGCTGTAGGGTGGTGCTTACATGTGGTGTTAGTCGCAGGTCATCATTTAGGCAGCATAACCTGATACTGTTTAACTTTCTTTAGGCCTCTAGTTCAGTATGTTCGGTTCGACGTGGTTAGATCTAATAACGAGGTAAACAAGTTACCACCGGGCCTCCCAAAAGTAATATAAAGTCGGTAGTGTTCAGAAGGGAGCTGTAGGGTGGTGCTTACATGTGGTGTTAGTCGCAGGTCATCATTTAGGCAGCATAACCTGATACTGTTTAACTTTCTTTAGGCCTCTAGTTCAGTATGTTCGGTTCGACGAGGTTAGAATAACGAGGTAAACAAGTTACCACCGGGCCTCCCAAAAGTAATATAAAGTCGGTAGTGTTCAGAAGGGAGCTGTAGGGTGGTGCTTACATGTGGTGTTAGTCGCAGGTCATCATTTAGGCAGCATAACCTGATACTGTTTAACTTTCTTTAGGCCTCTAGTTCAGTATGTTCGGTTCGACGAGGTTAGAATAACGAGGTAAACAAGTTACCACCGGGCCTCCCAAAAGTAATATAAAGTCGGTAGTGTTCAGAAGGGAGCTGTAGGGTGGTGCTTACATGTGGTGTTAGTCGCAGGTCTTCATTTAGGCAGCATAACCTGATACTGTTTAACTTTCTATAGGCCTCTAGTTCAGTATGTTCGGTTCGACGAGGTTAGATCTAATAACGAGGTAAACAAGTTACCTCCGGGCCTCCCAAAAGTAATATAAAGTCGGTAGTGTTCAGAAGGGAGCTGTAGGGTGGTGCTTACATGTGGTGTTAGTCGCAGGTCATCATTTAGGCAGCATAACCTGATACTGTTTAACTTTCTTTAGGCCTCTAGTTCAGTATGTTCGGTTCGACGAGGTTAGAATAACGAGGTAAACAAGTTACCACCGGGCCTCCCAAAAGTAATATAAAGTCGGTAGTGTTCAGAAGGGAGCTGTAGGGTGGTGCTTACATGTGGTGTTAGTCGCAGGTCATCATTTAGGCAGCATAACCTGATACTGTTTAACTTTCTTTAGGCCTCTAGTTCAGTATGTTCGGTTCGACGAGGTTAGAATAACGAGGTAAACAAGTTACCACCGGGCCTCCCAAAAGTAATATAAAGTCGGTAGTGTTCAGAAGGGAGCTGTAGGGTGGTGCTTACATGTGGTGTTAGTCGCAGGTCATCATTTAGGCAGCATAACCTGATACTGTTTAACTTTCTTTAGGCCTCTAGTTCAGTATGTTCGGTTCGACGAGGTTAGAATAACGAGGTAAACAAGTTACCACCGGGCCTCCCAAAAGTAATATAAAGTCGGTAGTGTTCAGAAGGGAGCTGTAGGGTGGTGCTTACATGTGGTGTTAGTCGCAGGTCATCATTTAGGCAGCATAACCTGATACTGTTTAACTTTCTTTAGGCCTCTAGTTCAGTATGTTCGGTTCGACGAGGTTAGATCTAATAACGAGGTAAACAAGTTACCTCCGGGCCTCCCAAAAGTAATATAAAGTCGGTAGTGTTCAGAAGGGAGCTGTAGGGTGGTGCTTACATGTGGTGTTAGTCGCAGGTCTTCATTTAGGCAGCATAACCTGATACTGTTTAACTTTCTTTAGGCCTCTAGTTCAGTATGTTCGGTTCGACGAGGTTAGATCTAATAACGAGGTAAACAAGTTACCTCCGGGCCTCCCAAAAGTAATATAAAGTCGGTAGTGTTCAGAAGGGAGCTGTAGGGTGGTGCTTACATGTGGTGTTAGTCGCAGGTCATCATTTAGGCAGCATAACCTGATACTGTTTAACTTTCTTTAGGCCTCTAGTTCAGTATGTTCGGTTCGACGAGGTTAGAATAACGAGGTAAACAAGTTACCACCGGGCCTCCCAAAAGTAATATAAAGTCGGTAGTGTTCAGAAGGGAGCTGTAGGGTGGTGCTTACATGTGGTGTTAGTCGCAGGTCATCATTTAGGCAGCATAACCTGATACTGTTTAACTTTCTTTAGGCCTCTAGTTCAGTATGTTCGGTTCGACGAGGTTAGAATAACGAGGTAAACAAGTTACCACCGGGCCTCCCAAAAGTAATATAAAGTCGGTAGTGTTCAGAAGGGAGCTGTAGGGTGGTGCTTACATGTGGTGTTAGTCGCAGGTCATCATTTAGGCAGCATAACCTGATACTGTTTAACTTTCTTTAGGCCTCTAGTTCAGTATGTTCGGTTCGACGAGGTTAGAATAACGAGGTAAACAAGTTACCACCGGGCCTCCCAAAAGTAATATAAAGTCGGTAGTGTTCAGAAGGGAGCTGTAGGGTGGTGCTTACATGTGGTGTTAGTCGCAGGTCTTCATTTAGGCAGCATAACCTGATACTGTTTAACTTTCTTTAGGCCTCTAGTTCAGTATGTTCGGTTCGACGAGGTTAGATCTAATAACGAGGTAAACAAGTTACCTCCGGGCCTCCCAAAAGTAATATAAAGTCGGTAGTGTTCAGAAGGGAGCTGTAGGGTGGTGCTTACATGTGGTGTTAGTCGCAGGTCTTCATTTAGGCAGCATAACCTGATACTGTTTAACTTTCTTTAGGCCTCTAGTTCAGTATGTTCGGTTCGACGAGGTTAGATCTAATAACGAGGTAAACAAGTTACCTCCGGGCCTCCCAAAAGTAATATAAAGTCGGTAGTGTTCAGAAGGGAGCTGTAGGGTGGTGTTTACAAATCAGAAAGCAAATCATTACGATAACTAATACCCAATGGTGATGTGAATTATAGGCAAAGTCAGAATGGAATCTAAAATAGTGAACTGGGGCAGTGAGTCGTTAGCAGCTTCTACATTAAATGGCAAGAATTTAAAGTAAACGTCAAGAATAAAACCACATTGTAACGGGCATCAAGTTTCCTTAAACTCTTTAATGCCAGTTAACTAATAATATGTTTAGTCTTTAAGAGGTAGCATAGCGATAAGAAAAACCTTTAGCGGCTGTTCCATAGAATTAGAAACTTGCATAGTTCTGCAGGATGCAGTCACACCAAATGTTGATCAGCTGTTCGAGTCTTCAGAAGCTCTATAAAGACGAAGACGTGTGTAATCATAGCAAAACGTAAGAAATACGCACAGATTATTGCAGGATGTAGTCACCCCAAATGTTGATCAGCTGTTCGAGTCTTCAGAAGCTCTATAAAGACGAAGGCGTGTGTAATCATAGCAAAACGTAAGAAATACGCACAGATTATTGCAGGATGCAGTCACACCAAATGTTGATCAGCTGTTCGAGTCTTCAGAAGCTCTATAAAGACGAAGGCGTGTGTAATCATAGCAAAACGTAAGAAATACGCACAGATTATTGCAGGATGCAGTCACACCAAATGTTGATCAGCTGTTCGAGTCTTCAGAAGCTCTATAAAGACGAAGGCGTGTGTAATCATAGCAAAACGTAAGAAATACGCACAGATTATTGCAGGATGCAGTCACACCAAATGTTGATCAGCTGTTCGAGTCTTCAGAAGCTCTATAAAGACGAAGACGTGTGTAATCATAGCAAAACGTAAGAAATACGCACAGATTATTGCAGGATGCAGTCACACCAAATGTTGATCAGCTGTTCGAGTCTTCAGAAGCTCTATAAAGACGAAATCGTATGTAATCATAGCAAAACGTAAGAAATACGCACAGATTATTGCAGGATGCAGTCACACCAAATGTTGATCAGCTGTTCGAGTCTTCAGAAGCTCTATAAAGACGAAGACGTGTGTAATCATAGCAAAACGTAAGAAATACGCACAGATGCAATCACAAGATGCCGTTTCTTGTCAAAGATTACTCTGTTATATGCAGGAACATTTTTTTTTTAAACTAATATAGCAGAACGTTTAAAACGCACACAGTCAAGACACATTTATGACCAAAGAATTAAACACCGGTTCTAATTAAATATTTGACCTTAAGAAATAGAACAACGTGTCGTAATCATACCAAGCCTTAGGAACCCTTGGGTTGCTTGGCGGAGCAGTCGTGTTGAGCTCCTATGATATGCCGTTTCTGAAAAACTCATTTACAGCAGTTTAATTAATGGTAGTTTATGGTAGTTTTTTCAAAATTTTGGTTTGACTAATTGCTTTATAGGCATCCGCGAGGTCATTTACATTTAAATTTTGTACGAGGTTGTTTGGTGATTTGAGTGTTGTGTGATGTGCTTTGCTGTTGATTGGACTGATTTGTTTTGGCTTG
Organism: Prosapia bicincta; assembly: GCA_036971475.1. Lineage (NCBI taxonomy): Eukaryota > Metazoa > Arthropoda > Insecta > Hemiptera > Cercopidae > Prosapia > Prosapia bicincta. The sequence goes on along the minus strand of JBAIZL010000003.1, from coordinate 98,289,442 downwards.
GATTTTGGTGAGGTGTGGATTTTAGATTTTCGACCTTCATGGGGGCTCGTAGACGAAGCACAGGGGTCGATTCCTGCGCGTCGGAGGCGGTGCCGGATCTGTGACTATTGCCGACAGATGCGGATGGGAGGAGCGTTCTGCTCGATCTCTAAGTGACGTAGTTAGTTGAATGATGAAATCATCTAGGGATGGGACGTTAAGTCCCGCGGCTATTACTGTGTTTTTTACATACCACGGGGAGTTAGTGATTAGTCTGAGCGTGACGTTTTGAAAAGAGTGCAGCTTCCTCTTTGATGCATCGCTCAGGAGGGAGTACCAAGCGGGGGCTGCGTAGGTGATGATGGGCCTGATGTACATTTTGTACACCATCAGCCTGACGGACATTGGGATAGGGTTTCCAGCTCCGCGGATGACAGGGAAAAGCCTTTGACGGGCGCCAATAGCCTTTCCGATGGCACGTCGGAGATGGGGCTGAAAGGTGAGCTTGTTGTCAAGCGTCACCCCTAGATACTGTACTGTGGTTTTCCATGCTATGGGACTGTGCCTTAGGAACACACACATTATACTGCTTTATACAAAAAGAGAAAAGACTTGTAAGAATGTAACAACCACTTCCTAATTAACAGTATAAATGGAAACGACACGACATTGAAAGGACTCGGTTTGCTTTGGAAGGATATAATGTTTGTAGGTGAATGATTTTTATTCGCGATAGTCGAAAGATTTTGCTTTCTTACACAGCTGTAGTTATAGGCATTATTTTGCCTGAAATTATGGAGGTATGTCGTACACAATAATACAACAAAATTAGTCGATGCCCAAGGATTCAAAGCTGTAATGAGTCATGAAAACATTTGGTAGCTATAGCCTATTTATATTTGTAAGAGACAATGTCCTGACTGATTTAACATTGAAGAGTCTATATACACCATTATATATACAGACTTGGGAATATTAAGTGTATCTTGCTTTGTAATTTGAGAGGCCAAAGTAAAAGGTTTTTGCAAAATATAGATATTAAGGAGCTGATTTAGATATTTTGCAAAATGTCACTGTACGAGAGGTGAAACAAAATAGTGTTCTCCGTCACAAAGCATATATTACAATGAAAATATTGGAAAGAACCATTGCAATACCACAAAAATAATCAAAAATAACAAATAAAACAAGTTACTTGAGATTAAACCCACGTATGGTTTAAACCCATGTACTATTCGATGACCATGTCATCATCATCAGAGGGTCTTATTACAAAATACAATCTAGCACACAAGAAGTTACAAACTAGAATGATCAAGACCCTCTGATGATGATGACATGGTCATAGAAATGTACATAAGGGTTTAATCTTAAGTAACTTGTTTTATTTGTTATTTTTGTGGTATTGGGGTTATTTCCAATATTTTCATTGTAATATATTGTACCACTGTGCTCTTGATATTGTGTACAAAGCATATAGTTATCGACATTCTGAAATACTTATATTTTGAAGGAAATAAACGTGTCGATTTGATAATAACAAATATATCTTACTAATTAAAAAAAAAATATTTAACCAAGTGAATAAGTAATTGCTTATTTGCTGACGCGTGTCAAAACATTCGTTCCTTTTACGAAGCTAACCCTCTACTGGCGGCATCGGTTGTGTGTAAAGGCTCTAACGGGAATAATTACGTATTCACTTAGTTAAGTATTTTTTTTTAATTAGCTTAATCAGTGAATTCAAGATGATTAAATTTAAATATATGTTATTGTAAAAGAAGTGTTAGTCGTTTTATTTTCTAAAAGTAATTGAATTCGCTTGAATGTGTGAGCTTCGCGTTAAGCAGGCTTTGTATAGGGACTTCACTGAGTACTGGTTAATTGTGAATGAACGGTTGACGCAATCAGTGGCTAAAGATTGACCAATGTTATCAGACTGAAAGTAATTGTAAATAATCTTTACTGTCGCAGATATTCCATTCCTGGAAATTCTTGGAAAGAGGTGGCCTGTCACCATCGCAGAGACCATTTTGTACGGTTGCTGTTTTAATCAAACATGTTCCGGATTTTGATAGTAGCTAAACTGAACAATTAGATTCATTACAAAATTATTGTTTGCTCATACGTCTAGTTGACTCGTCTCTCTCTTGTATTTTGGAGGAATGTTTGTTTCTCAACCAAACCCATCTCAACCGAATACTTTGTAAAGCGTAAATACGTACCAATAAATTTAAAAAAATGTAACATAGATTTCTATTTTATAAAGAAATTGTGAATGTTTTTGCTCATACGTCTAGTTGACTCATCTCTCTCTTGTATTTTGGAGGAATGTTTGTTTCTCAACCAAACCCATCTCAACCGAATACTTTGTAAAGCGTAAATACGTACCAATAAATTTAAAAAAATGTAACATAGATCTCTATTTTATAAAGAAGTTTTGAATGTTTTTGGAAAGTGAGTTTTTTTGGGTTTGAAACGAAAAAAAGAAATAATCTCATTCTAAACGTAAGACACTCAAACCAGAGCCGAGACAGATAAGGACTTGAGGGGATACAACGATTATGCAATCAATGGAAAGGTACATTTTATGGCAAAGTTCCTATGGCAAAAGTGGTTTGCAATAAAAATGTACGGCACCGTGTGATTGTGACCTTTAGCCGTAATGTAGGCCTATTTGTGTAATATACATATTGCGTTTATTGTTATTACGCTACGTTTCAAAACGCTTGGTCCTACCCATTTGTGCTGTTATTTATCTATAGTCTATATGTTTTATTGAATGCTTTTCGAAATAAGGCTTAGAGCAACAGCTCGCAAAACGATCTCTTCAGTCTACCTCTAAAATATTTGGTCGGTTGATTATGTGAAGTAATGCTTCATATAAATATGCGAGGTAACAGGCACGGGTGGTTATGCTGCGGTCACTGCCATAGTAAATACATAATTTTGCGTGAACTATAAAACTTCAAGGTTTTAAGGAACATTTTTAACGTTTGTGTTAAACAAATATTTTTATTCAATATCTGAAGATAATTAAAATGGAAATTTATTAAAGAGTAGAAATAGGGGGGTATTGAAATACTTTTTATACTCATATTCATTCGGTTAGGAATATTTCTGTATATTTGAGTATATTTCTCTACCTTAACGAAGTAAAGTAGGCAGTACGATTTAGGTTTTTGTAAATGAGTCATTCCGAAACGCGTCAACAGAGGAAAATATTGTTTTGTCAGGAAAGGCAGAAAAATGTACTCAAATATAAAGCGGGGTATCTCTACTACGAGTTTAGGGAGTGATTAAATTTTCTTAGGGTATCCCCTGCTTTGTACCACGCTTTTTTTGTTGTTGCATTCAGGTTAATATATAAAGATTTGTTAAAATATTGCAGTGAAATATTTATGTATGAATGAGTTCCATGCTAGCAGACAATAATAATAGATTTTGGTATGCATAAAAATGCGGTTGGTACCACATTATCAATATCAATATTTAAATATATCTGTTTTAAATAAGGGGCGCTTAGGAAACTACTTCGTTGCTCTGTTGTGTTTTAATAAACTAAGTCCCTACATTTCATAGTCAGATGTATAATGTGGGCAGGTAAAATACAATATCTACATTTCATAGTCAGATGTATAATGTGGGCAGGTAAAATACAATATCTACATTTCATAGTCAGATGTATAATGTGGGTAGGTAAAATACAATATCTACATTTCATAGTCAGATGTATATTGTGGGCAGGTAAAATACAATATCTACATTTCATAGTCAGATGTATAATGTGGGCAGGTAAAATACAATATCTACATTTCATAGTCAGATGTATAATGTGGGCAGGTAAAATACAATATATACATTTCATAGTCAGATGTATAATGTGGGCAGGTAAAATAAAATATATACATTTCATAGTCAGATGTATAATGTGAGCAGGTAAAATACAATATCTACATTTCATAGTCAGATGTGTAATGTGGGCAGGTAAAATACAATATCTACATTTCATAGTCAGATGTATAATGTGGGCAGGTAAAATACAATATCTACATTTCATAGTCAGATGTATAATGTGGGCAGGTAAAATACAATATCTACATTTCATAGTCAGATGTATATTGTGGGCAGGTAAAATACAATATCTACATTTCATAGTCAGATGTATATTGTGGGCAGGTAAAATACAATATCTACATTTCATAGTCAGATGTATAATGTGGGCAGGTAAAATACAATATCTACATTTCATAGTCAAATGTATAATGTGGGCAGGTAAAATACAATATCTACATTTCATAGTCAGATGTATAATGTGGGCAGGCAAAATGGAATATCTACATCTTATAGTCAGATGTATATTGTGGGCAGGTAAAATACAATATCTACATTTCATAGTCAGATGTATATTGTGGGCAGGTAAAATACAATATCTACATTTCATAGTCAGATGTATATTGTGGGCAGGTAAAATACAATATCTACATTTCATAGTCAGATGTATAATGTGGGCAGGTAAAATACAATATCTACATTTCATAGTCAGATGTATAATGTGGGCAGGTAAAATACAATATCTACATTTCATAGTCAGATGTATAATGTGGGCAGGTAAAATACAATATCTACATTTCATAGTCAGATGTATAATGCGGGCGGGTAAAATACAATATATACATTTCATAGTCAGATGTATATTGTGGGCAGGTAAAATACAATATCTACATTTTATAGTCAGATGTATAATGTGGGCAGGTAAAATACAATATCTACATTTCATAGTCAGATGTATAATGTGGGCAGGTAAAATACAATATCTACATTTTATAGTCAGATGTATAATGTGGGCAGGTAAAATACAATATCTACATTTCATAGTCAGATGTATAATGTGGGCAGGTAAAATACAATATCTACATTTCATAGTCAGATGTATAATGTGGGCAGGTAAAATACAATATCTACATTTCACTAAAAGATCCTTTGAGCTCTGCTAACTTTTCCAACATTAGTATACCTCTTTCTGAGTGTAAACGCTTCTAATCCAAATCTAATCTATTTCGCAGCTTAAAGATTAACTTTACAATGTGAAGTGAAGGAGGTATGATATTTCACCTCACTTTACACATTAGATTGACTGTGTATTGCAAGGACTTTAAAGCACAACAGACTTGATAAGGGCAATTGTTTTTCATAGCACAACAGGCTGATAAGGGCAAAGAACTAGTGATGATTAAAAATAGATATTGTTGACTCGGTTATCAATCGTATTTGCATTCATACCACACTGTTAAATAAACATGAATTGCTAATAGTCTTTCTTTCTAATGTTACGCTTTGCAGTATGCGCACAGACCCAATCGCTGCATAAATTAGGATCCGTGTATTTGCCATAGATTAGTTGTTACGACTATATGTAGTGTAAAAAGAATGATTTTAGTAGCACTTATTCTGGTCGACGTAACAGTCAAATTGTCACACAGGTGAAAGTCCCGTACACCGGAGGAGCTTTCTACAAAATAACTCCGATTAGACATGCCTAGGTTACACAACTACGCTAGGCCTCAGGAAATGAATTTCAGCTGTTAAATAAACTCGCTACACGGATTTTTTTATTTTGTAATAAAAATCTTTCGTAATACTGTATTTTCGCTGAGGCAGCAGATGTTTTGAGTTGCGGTGACCAATATTAGTTCGCTACAGTAGGTCTGCTTCAGGTACGAGCGCTGACCATCCGAACCATGTTTTCCTTCTCACCGAGGCGGCTTTGCGTGCAGAGTAAGTTAGGGTTTCCAGTAGCAACATATTTCTCTGTAGCCACAATACAGTTTGTGCAGGTATTACAATAAATAAGGCAAAGGGCAATCACGCTGAATTCATCCTAATTTTATATAGTAAAAACCGACGAAGTTAAACCAAAAATATTCGTTACCTTTTAGTATCGTTTTGTAACGAAATCTTGATTTTATTTTCGGTTCAAATTTTTAATAGTATGTTCAAAAGTTTACAATTTTTAATTAATTTTCGTTTTGTTTTCTTGCCGCTATTGTAATTACGCTAAAAAATAGGCACAACGCAATACATTACTATAAGACTACTGTCATTGTAGATAGTATGATGATTAGTTCATGCCCACACAGTTTCATATATTTATCAATTCCTGTCATATTTTCATCCTCTTTCATCAAAACAATAGATGGTATCTCGGCGACAATGACTCACCCAGCCTGGGCGAGTCGAAACCACTTCCTGTGGTTTTTGCAGTTGTTGTAAAATATTGTTTTTTCACTAAGTATATGCACAATTAGATAAACTAATTTTTATAAAGTTATTTACTTTTTTATAATAGAGATCTTCTTATTAAAAAATAACATAATGTAAAATCCAAATATATTTCAAGTTTCGTTACATGGCTGTGTACTATTTGTTCAGAAAGTTATGTATTTTGTCATATTTTTCAAATGTTATTTCACCCCTGCCCCAATCTTACTTACTACATTCTATAATATAAACCCACAGTATATATATATATATATATATATATATATATATATATATATATATATATATATATATATATATATATATATAAGGGATGGGCCGATTCCTAAAATTTTCGATTCCGATTCCGATTCTAAAATTTTCCTTTCGATTCTCGATTCTTTAGTCGATTCTCGATTCTTTCAAGTTATATTAGCTTACACGCTAAGTTCTCTAATCATTAATTTAGTTAACATCTTGGTCATATGGCAAAACCTTTTAAAAGTTCTGTTTTAATGTAATAGGCTACACAAAACCTTCAACAATGAGAGTGATATCTGTCTATAATATAATTTATTAAGGTTAAGTTTCGGAGGAATAATACAGTGTATCTGTTATCCGTCTATTCGCTCAACTGTCATGGCCACGGTTTCGACAGTGACGGTTAATCGAGTTTTTACTGTACTTTTTTGTGTTTTGTTCTGACATTTAGTGTGTGTGTGTGTGTGTGTGTGTGTGTGTGTGTGTGTGAGAGAGAGAGAGAGAGAGAGAGAGAGAGAGAGAGAGAGAGAGAGAGAGAGAGAGAGAGACGAGCGATGTCAAACGACCAGAAATGGTTACGATCTTGATTGCTGTTGCTTCATAAATAATAATATTTTCGTTTACTTTAATCATTTAATTCATTCAAATCAACTAATACATAAATAAGGCATAGTTGGTAATTAATTATTTTTCCACACAAATATAATAAATTTTAGTAATAAATTTTGTTTGGTAATAAATTACTCCACACGCATATTTTAATAGTTAACAAAATAGGAATCGGAATCGACACTTTTATGATGAAGAATCGAGAATCGGAATCGGCCCATCCCTAATATATATATATATATATATATATATATATATATATATATATATATATATATATCCAACCACAGAATAAACGTTTTCATTTTAAGCATAGCGCCGCTAAATATTCATTCGTACATGAAATGAGAAAAAAGTAAGGAACAATTTACGCCACGGTTTAAATACCTGTTCAAGGTAGAAGTAAGAATTCGATCGCCTATGACGAGCAAGTCAAGGACTGTTGTGTATGATGTTTTTGGCTCGTCTGATAGCACAATGAGCTCTCCAGAAGAGATGTATTGCATTAATTCGATCGCCTATGACGTGCAAGTCAAGGGCTGTTGTGTCTGATGTTTTTGGCTCGTCTGATAGCGCAATGAGTTCTCCAAAACAGCTGTATTGCATTAATTCGATCGCCTATGACGTGCAAGTCAAGGGCTGTTGTGTCTGATGTTTTTGGCTCGTCTGATAGCACAATGAGCTCTCCAGAAGAGATGTATTGCATTAATTCGATCGCCTATGACGTGCAAGTCAAGGGCTGTTGTGTCTGATGTTTTTGGCTCGTCTGATAGCACAATGAGCTCTCCAGAAGAGATGTATTGCATTAATTCGATCGCCTATGACGTGCAAGTCAAGGGCTGTTGTGTCTGATGTTTTTGGCTCGTCTGATAGCACAATGAGCTCTCCAGAAGAGATGTATTGCATTAATTCGATCGCCTATGACGTGCAAGTCAAGGGCTGTTGTGTCTGATGTTTTTGGCTCGTCTGATAGCACAATGAGTTCTCCAAAACAGCTGTATTGCATTAATTCGATCGCCTATGACGTGCAAGTCAAGGGCTGTTGTGTCTGATATTTTTGGCTCGTCTGATAGCACAATGAGCTCTCCAGAAGAGATGTATTGCATTAATTCGATCGCCTATGACGTGCAAGTCAAGGGCTGTTGTGTCTGATGTTTTTGGCTCGTCTGATAGCACAATGAGCTCTCCAGAAGAGATGTATTGCATTAATTCGATCGCCTATGACGTGCAAGTCAAGGGCTGTTGTGTCTGATGTTTTTGGCTCGTCTGATAGCACAATGAGTTCTCCAAAACAGCTGTATTGCATTAATTCGATCGCCTATGACGTGCAAGTCAAGGGCTGTTGTGTCTGATATTTTTGGCTCGTCTGATAGCACAATGAGTTCTCCAAAACAGCTGTATTGCATTAATTCGATCGCCTATGACGTGCAAGTCAAGGGCTGTTGTGTCTGATGTTTTTGGCTCGTCTGATAGCACAATGAGCTCTCCAGAAGAGCTGTATTGCATTAATTTGATCGCCTATGACGTGCAAGTCAAGGGTTGTTGTGTCTGATGTTTTTGGCTCGTCTGATAGCACAATGAGTTCTCCAAAACAGCTGTATTGCATTAATTCGATCGCCTATGACGTGCAAGTCAAGGGCTGTTGTGTCTGATGTTTTTGGCTCGTCTGATAGCACAATGAGCTCTCCAGAAGAGCTGTATTGCATTAATTCGATCGCCTATGACGTGCAAGTCAAGGGCTGTTGTGTCTGATGTTTTTGGCTCGTCTGATAGCACAATGAGCTCTCCAGAAGAGATGTATTGCATTAATTCGATCGCCTATGACGTGCAAGTCAAGGGCTGTTGTGTCTGATGTTTTTGGCTCGTCTGATAGCACAATGAGTTCTCCAGAAGAGCTGTATTGCATTAATTCGATCGCCTATGACGTGCAAGTCAAGGGCTGTTGTGTCTGATGTTTTTGGCTCGTCTGATAGCACAATGAGTTCTCCAAAACAGCTGTATTGCATTAATTCGATCGCCTATGACGTGCAAGTCAAGGGCTGTTGTGTCTGATATTTTTGGCTCGTCTGATAGCACAATGAGTTCTCCAAAACAGCTGTATTGCATTAATTCGATCGCCTATGACGTGCAAGTCAAGGGCTGTTGTGTCTGATGTTTTTGGCTCGTCTGATAGCACAATGAGCTATCCAGAAGAGCTGTATTGCATTAATTCGATCGCCTATGACGTGCAAGTCAAGGGCTGTTGTGTCTGATGTTTTTGGCTCGTCTGATAGCACAATGAGCTCTCCAGAAGAGATGTATTGCATTAATTCGATCGCCTATGACGTGCAAGTCAAGGGCTGTTGTGTCTGATGTTTTTGGCTCGTCTGATAGCACAATGAGTTCTCCAGAAGAGCTGTATTGCATTAATTCGATCGCCTATGACGTGCAAGTCAAGGGCTGTTGTGTCTGATGTTTTTGGCTCGTCTGATAGCACAATGAGTTCTCCAAAACAGCTGTATTGCATTAATTCGATCGCCTATGACGTGCAAGTCAAGGGCTGTTGTGTCTGATGTTTTTGGCTCGTCTGATAGCACAATGAGCTCTCCAGAAGAGATGTATTGCATTAATTCGATCGCCTATGACGTGCAAGTCAAGGGCTGTTGTGTCTGATGTTTTTGGCTCGTCTGATAGCGCAATGAGCTCTCCAGAAGAGCTGTATTGCATTAATTCGATCGCCTATGACGTGCAAGTCAAGGGCTGTTGTGTCTGATGTTTTTGGCTCGTCTGATAGCACAATGAGCTCTCCAGAAGAGCTGTATTGCATTAATTCGATCGCCTATGACGTGCAAGTCAAGGGCTGTTGTGTCTGATGTTTTTGGCTCGTCTGATAGCACAATGAGCTCTCCAGAAGAGCTGTATTGCATTAATTTGATCGCCTATGACGTGCAAGTCAAGGGTTGTTGTGTCTGATGTTTTTGGCTCGTCTGATAGCACAATGAGCTCTCCAGAAGAGCTGTATTGCATTAATTCGATCGCCTATGACGTGCAAGTCAAGGGCTGTTGTGTCTGATGTTTTTGGCTCGTCTGATAGCACAATGAGCTCTCCAGAAGAGCTGTATTGCATTAATTCGATCGCCTATGACGTGCAAGTCAAGGGCTGTTGTGTCTGATGTTTTTGGCTCGTCTGATAGCGCAATGAGCTCTCCAGAAGAGATGTATTGCATTAATTCGATCGCCTATGACGTGCAAGTCAAGGGCTGTTGTGTCTGATGTTTTTGGCTCGTCTGATAGCGCAATGAGCTCTCCAGAAGAGCTGTATTGCATTAATTCGATCGCCTATGACGTG